>QZGG01002268.1:0-41560 GCA_006409495.1 Sedum album
CATAACATACCAAAAATCTTCAAAAAAATGGATCTTTTTAAAAGTTACAATCCCATTTCAAACAAAGAACACATGACATACATCACAGCTTAAACCCTGGAAAAACCCTAGTTGATTAATAACCAAAAACCGTCGTATCGAGAGCGCAAATTACCTTGGTTCCAAAATCGGGCGAAGTGTGAACCTGATTCTGGTGGATCGAAGCCGCAAATGAGGTGCGGAACCTGGAGATATTTGATTTAGGAATTCGCGAGAAAACCCTAGAAACGAGTGACATGTCTATAGTAAAAAAGAAGGAAGCGAAGGGGTCTGCTAAGAATACGCAGACGATGAAGATTGAAATGGAGCGATGTAATCGATTGACACAAATCGATGCTTCGATTCGATCTCTTGGAGAAGAAGATAGCTACGGAGGCGACCGACCCAACTCGTTCACTAGTTTTACAACCGACATTCGGTGTATACATACACACGCCTTATTGACCATTTTGCCACTACTCTTCTTGCGGCGCTTCATAAAACGGTTGGACATTTTCGTCAACTGACGAATATCGGAATTAAAGACATACATAAATTATTAAATTTATTGAAATTGAAGCTCACTGACTGAATATTCTTTTATAGTAAAATTAGAAAATATATATTGAAATTAAATACAAAAAAGAAGAGAACGATTCTCGCGAGACGAGAAAATGGCGAACGTGACTCATTCTCTCTCCGCCATGAACTCGCCGTTCGGTGCACCGTCGTCTCTCCACCAATCCAGTGTCGTCAAGGATCGGAAAATGGCCGCTGCAGAAAGCCTTGTACTCGATCTCAGCAGCCCCGATCTTCGCGAAAACGCTCTCCTTGAGCTTTCCAAGGTAACCTACTTAAAGAATCCGAGCATTTTTCACCGTGCGATTTTGATATTGAAGTATCTGATGGTTTTGGATGTTCGAGTTTCTGTGATGTGTTTGTTTTAAAGGTTTTGAACTTGATTTATTTGCTGTTGATTTGTTTTTTAGAACAAGGAGTTGTTTCAAGATTTGGCTCCGTTCGTGTGGAATTCTTTTGGAACTATTGCTGCGCTGATTCAGGTATTGCTACTCTTGTGCGATTTGCTAATACTACTTTGTTTTCACTTGAAGTTAATTACTCCTTTTGTTGATTAGTTATTATCTTTGTATGTGCAGGAAATTGTATCAATTTATCCAGTGTTATCACCACCGAACCTAAGTCCGGCCCAGTCGAATCGTGTCTGCAATGCTCTGGCACTTTTGCAGGTCAGAGATGACCATTTCTTGTAATCTGAGTCTTCTGACTGCAGAGGATTTCTTGTTTACATCAGAAGATCAAATATTGCTGTTATATGGAGTTTTACTTATTAGTGTGTGTAACTGGCTTGTCTGATTTTTTTGTTTATCAAGATGCTATTTTATGTTAGGGGTTATGAATTGTTTTGTTTCATCCAACTGCAGTGTGTGGCATCTCATCCTGAAACCAGGAGGCTATTTCTAAATGGTAAATATTGATATTGTTATTTTTAACGGAAACTTGTTTATTTGAATTGCTTTTGAGATGAGACGAGTATCAATGCTGAAATATCACAGATGTTCCTATAGTAGTTATGGATACATTTTTATTTTTTTAAAAATTATTACTACTTCATCGCTCAAGGAATGGACAAACCCCATACTCAAGGCGGATATGCACTCAGAAGGGCTTGAACCACTGACCTCTGAGACCAGAGACCGAGTGGCTGACCGTTATGGATACATTGAATCCACAACTTGTGACGAATTGCAAACAGTCTTCTTGCCGTTGGTGGAGTGCTGCTAGGTTGTAAAACTAACATCAATTTGCTCAAATCATGTGGATCAATTGGTTTGTCATGTTCAGACATGGAAAAGTAAAATATGTGGACTAGACGACTAATATAATTAACCTCACTCATAATCTGCAAATAAAATCTCAAAGCAGTATACTTGGGGAACCTAGATCCTTGAAGTTAGGCCCTGATTATAGCTGTTAGTGTTTTGCACCTGAAAATACTAATGAAATATGTGTTGTCACAAACAGCTTCTTGTAAGTAGTTTCTTTTCCAATAAATGCAGTATCTTTCTGACTGAATCCTTGTTATTGTAGCCCATATACCACTGTACCTGTACCCGTTTCTCAATACCACGAGTAAGTCGAGGCCTTTCGAATACTTGAGGCTTACGAGTTTAGGAGTTATTGGAGCCTTGGTCAAGGTATACTTGATTTTTATTTATGAATGTATGACAGATGTTTTGGTTATGTTATACTTGTCGTGCTAGAGGAAAAGCCATGTCTTTGTGTTGTACCTCACCTAAAGGAATGATGTGATTAATCTGTTCTTTTAAGTTTTAACCATTTATGTTTTAAAAATTTTGTCAGCATACGACATATACCAAAATATGGATGATTTTAGTCAATTTGTACGTATACTGTGTTATTTTCAGATCTTCTTCCCATTATGGGTTTACTAAAATATTGGTATTAGAAGATCTCCTTGCTTAGTTGTTTGTCAGAGCATTGTATATTAGAAATGCGTCGAGCCGGTGGGACATGTTGATAAATAGACATCAATATACTAAGAATTAGTTTCATAACTTCAGGTTGATGATACAGAAGTCATAAGCTTCCTCCTCTCAACAGAAATTATACCGCTTTGTCTGCGCACCATGGAGATGGGGAGTGAACTGTCAAAGACGGTATGCCCTTTCAGTATCATTTCTTTTATGTTTACGTTGATTCACTTATACCACTGCTAAATGAATAGTGTACGCAAATAACATTGCCATGTTAATATCGATATTAATGTAGCCAGATTTGACTTGAAATTCTTTATCCATTCGTCTCTCAGTGTCAGCTGGTTTTCTGAGAAAATAATAGGCCTTGTTTTGCATTCTGTTTGATTGTATAATTGTTAATATAATTTTCATAAATGTTGTGCACACCAATAACTTACCATCAATTTATGAACCTTGTTTTTGTTTTGGCAGGTTGCAACTTTCATTGTCCAGAAGATTCTCTTAGATGATGTAGGGCTGGATTACATGTGCACCACTGCAGAGCGATTCTTTGCTGTTGGCAGAGTATTAAATAATATGGTTGCTGCGCTTGCTGAACAGCCATCATCCCGTCTCTTGAAGCATATAATTCGCTGTTATCTTCGCTTGTCAGATAATCCAAGGTTGGAGTCATACAATGCTTTTTGCTATCAAGACATGATCAAATTGCTGGTTCACTTAGTATAAAATTTGAAATTATAAGCAGATTTGTATTATGATTTGCACAGGGCTTGTGAAGCATTAAGAAGCTGTCTCCCAGATTTGTTGAGGGATGCTACCTTCAGCGGTATCCTTCGTGTATGTCCTTTCTAACAACCTTAGTACCTTACATGTTCTTGCTGATTTAAATCCTTCTTTATTTGCATCAAGAGGACTGCTACTGCTACTGATGTGATAATCTTACAATGTTTGTAATGTTCATGCATTTAGTTTGTGAGTGTTTGTATTCCAGGAAGATGCGACAACAAGAAGATGGCTCCAGCAATTGCTGCTCAATGTAGGCGGAGGAAACCGGGTTGCTGCACTTCAGGCTGGGGGTGTTTTTGACCATCTGTTGGTTAATTAAACTAAGAGCTCGTCTTTTCAGTCAACCTTTTACCACTCGTGCTCCAATGCCTTTCCCAAAAGGTTATGTAATGTAGGTTTTTTCAAGATATGTAATTTAGAAAGATGGTCAATCTCCCACTCACCACGGAGTAATCTATATACTGTGATATGGAAGTAGGCAAAGTTATATCCCACTAGTTGAGGTCTTGGTCGTGTAGTACATTGATTTTGGAATGGGAAAGCGATCCCTTTTGTATGGCTTTGTCGCCTCTCACAAAGTTGGATGCTTTTATTTGGACATTTGTAATGTTATATGCATTCAGTAATTTATCCTACTGGTAAAAGTACTTATCATCCTTCACGAGTGAGTTTCAACATTTACAAGTGAACGAGTGAACCTATAAAGATGGAATCCACATGATGCTATTCAAGATCAAAGATACAATTACTGTGTATAAATACTAAACTAAGTTACAAACACTTTACACCAGTGTATTTTACTAGTAGGTGGGGAATGAGGGATCTACTTCACGGGCCCATGACTCGATTCCACCTATAATATCCCGTGTTGCTACGAAACCCAGTTTGTGAAGCAACTGAACTGCTCGCTGTGAATCATTGCCTCTTCGACATATCACGTAAAGATGATTACTTGAATCTGAACCATTAAGCTCTTTTTTCTTTAAGGCTGAAGAGATCTCTCCTACCCTCTGCTCCATTTTGGGGAGTGGGATGTTCAAAGCATTAGGCAGCGAAACTATCTTAAAATGGTGTTCTGGTCTCACATCTACTAAGACATGCGCCTCCCCATGGTTGATCTTTTCTTTATACTCTTTAGCTGTGATCCTCAAGTCAGACGTAAGCAAATTCAGCTTCACAGGCGGCTGTGAAATTGAGGTGGGTCCTTGTTAGCTTTTCCAATACAGTAACATAAGCTAATAGAGAGTAACCGGAACTGCTACTATTGGACGTACCACATAGAGCTGAGTCGTAGTGAACTTCTCATAGTCAAAATCTTTAAAATGTTGAGGTGTGAAAGCTGCATTATCTCCACAAACCTCACATTGTGCTGACCTTCCCCTAATTTTGACCTGTGTCACAATAAGAAGTTATTAATAAATGTTATCACCAGACAGCAAAGCATTTTAATGATAAGTACTTGTTAATTTACATGAGATGATCACCACCAAAAGCTATGAACTGTTTTACTGTAATCATATCCATAACACAATTACAAATTTATTTTCTTCTGACAATACCAAAAATAAACAAAGAAACAAGATCACTAACAATGCGAATCCTCGCTGACAGTGAATCAAGCAACAGCATTCTCCCTGAAAGTGGTTCCCCAACGGAACTGGCAATCTTTATTGCTTCCAGAGCTTGAAGGCAACCAATTATACCAGGAACTGAAATGTAAAATATAAAAAAGCCAGGATGAACAAATAGGACAGTAATGAAATTGATAAAATGCATGTCATGAAATACATACAAGTTGCCAACTTCATTTGCTAAAGCGAGATTCATCATAAAACAGTCAGATTGCCATTCTAGGTCATACCACTTAATTTTTTAGTGTACTTACATTATCAAATTCTAACACAAGATGTTATACATAAGTAATTTTCAAAGCTTCAACGGAGATCAGGGCCATCAGGCACATACCAACTCCTAGTACTCCACTGTCAGAACATCTCTGACAAGCTGTTGTAGGCGGTGGAGTTGGAAACAAGCATCGATAACAAGGGCCATTTTCATAATTGTACACTGTAAGCTGCAAGATTATGTGAAGAAATAAAATATATATCATGTTTGATTGCATATAAATTTCATATAATGACATACTTGCCCCTCCATTCCTATCGCAGCACCTGAAACAAGAGGCTGAATGCACAAAATAAGAAGTGCATTAAAATACAGCAGGGAACAGTAATAACATGCAATTAAATTTTAGATGTTTCAGATACGAGCACACATACATCATTTGCATTGTTAAACAACACACTGGCACACATACATTAATGTACAGGAAACTACTTCATATCTAGAAAATTTTGAACAGTTCAAATCAATGTATTGTTCAGCACATATGTTGACTATAAGAAATGGTATTATCTAGAACAACCACGGGCCATGTCAATTGGCTTACCTTCCCAAGCACCACGCAACAATCATTTATTAGATAGCGACTAGGAGCATTATCTGTGGCATCTATTACAATGTCGTATCTACCAGTCAAAAACAATTAAGGAAAAATATAAAATAACAGGCACCTCACATTTTAGTATGATAGACATAAGAAATAAATATTAACTGAACAGAAAATTCAACAATGCCTTCAAAGGATACTTGCTCACTATATCCAATGCATTAGCAGTGCGTAAGGCTTCTTGATATTTAAAAATCTGAACAGTCGAGTTGATCCTACAACAGTTTTTCTATTTCATCAACAATACAAGCCTTAAATTTACAAATAACTTTAAGAAAAAATAAGGAAAACATAATCAACATACTTGCGACAGGCAGCAGCAGCTGATTCAACCTTCGGCCTACCAATATATTCCTCAGTGTGTATAACCTGAAAAACAGGATACCTAAATACTCCATCATGGTCATTCGCTTTATGCTTATATATGGATATTCGCGTTCAGCTAGATAAAGTTTTCCTTAAAATACAAAATTAAGTGACCTAATGAAAGTAAAGAGCAATTGGTTCTTCACAAACCTGTCGGTGCAGATTGTTAAGTTCCACAACATCATGATCAACTATACCTATCCTTCCTGCATTTCAAATTCCACCATGATACATTTCGTTTTCTCTCATATATAGTCACAAAAACAACACCTTTTCCAACACATGCACTAGAATGCATCTTACCTACTCCACACGCAGCGAGATAGAGCAAAGCGGAGACCCCAACCCTCCCGCACCAACAACCAATACAGATGATTTACAAAGCTTCGACTGTCCTGTAACAACAGATTAAGTCAAAATTCATACTAGCTTGTCAACAAAAGTCAATTCAGTAACAACTAAGTATAACCTTCGACGCCGAATGAAGGAAGCATAAGATGCCGACTGTGTCGATAAATCAAATCAGACGAAAGGTCGTGCCCGAAGTCATAATCATCAGTACTGCTAACCACCTTGTTTTTGAACTGCAGTCCGTGAAGCTGGTCTTCCAGTTCAGCTATTTTACGTTCAATTTCACTTCTTTCATTCTTCAGCGCTTCAATTTCGCGGTGAATCCGACACGCTTCGTCGTCGTTGCTGACGTGGACTACTCCACCGTCATCCGCCATTGTTTTATTTCTCTAGACCTCTCAGAGCTATTTCGTTACGTGGTATAATTGAATGAAGCCCCATATGGGCCGGGCCCAATTATTGAAGCCCAATTAAAGCGTAGCTCAGTAACTGGGCCTCAGTTTCCGGCCCTGCTCGACTAACTAGAGGTGAACTATCAAGCATATATATAAAAAAAACACTCGATCACTGCTTCCAATTCAAATTCAAATTCACAAATGCAGAAACTCATAAAAGCCCTTATATATGTTACAACCACAACTCTCCCAATGTTCATGTTACTCCAAATATTACTTCAGGTACGAGTCAAAAATCAGCACTAGTTAGATTGGACTATGTGCATCTTCTTTACTCATTTAGTAGTCCTCATCGTCGGAGCTAAATCCATCAGATCTTCTGTCGGTAATGGCGGGGAATAAACGCTGCCGCATATCAAGGACAGCAGCAGGCTCCTGTTGGATCGGATCAGATGTCGTGGAAGACACTGAAGAAGTAGAAGCAGTTCTTGCTTTCACGGGCTTGGTTTGAGAATTTTTTACCTCATTGCACACTTTGTCTACCATAATGAGAAAATCTCGAACTATTTTAAATAGTTGCAGGCCTTCGTCCTTGCCTGTACTTCCATTGAAGTAGCTTCCAGTGCCTTTTACCAATGCCATTATCCTTTTTTCTTCCTCCACCAACCATGACACGTCTACTTCTGCATTCTGAACCAAGTCTTTTATCATCTGGTAGAATCCACTATCTTCAGTCATGTTCTTCACGTCTGAGTCCAGAAATGTTCGAGTTTTGTTTAGAGATTTTGTCAGCTTTGAAACAATAGATGCCAAGCCGTCAGCATCTAAGGCCGCTGCTTTCTTGACGTTTTGGAGTTCTGAGCTTAAATGTGAAACCACTTCAAGGCCTAGTTTGCGCAGGTGGTCTTCTGAGTCATCTCCAGTGTCTACAGTATCATTCTCAAATTTTATGCTTGAAGAACTGTCTGCTCCTCGTGCTGCACGAGCTGCTTTAATGCCTTCTGAGCGAATTATCTCCTGAACGACAAAGTGCAAGAGTGTAGTTTTGCCATCAGTTCCTTTCACATCTGCAAGTTTCAATAGCGTCTCAAGTTTAAAAGCCTGTGCAGCTCCACGGAATGTTCCATCATTCATGCGGTTTCCAGTTTTGAGAACTGCCTCTAGAAGTTTGAAGAAAAGCCTGCTGTTTTTCAATTCATTGCAAGCAACCTGACAAAGAGTTGATTATCGCATAAATTATCACATCAAATTAACTGACAGTTGTATATGAATATATGAGATCAACAGTTTAAGGATTCAAGAATTTACCTCAAGAGTTTTGAAGGACTGCTTGGTGCTTAAAACGTCTTCCTGAATGGAAGTAGCGAAAATCAAGCACTCTATTCTTTTAAATGCAAATGGAATATCCACCAGCGCTTTTAAGAAACGCTCAGCTGGCCCAAGTAATGCAATGTCACCACTGAACGTCCTAAGCTTCAATTCTTCTTCTTGTGTTGGTGCCATTTTCAAAAAGGTTTGAAAAAGCTCAGTAGGAAGCTCATAGCCTGATAGACCAAGAATTACAACATAGTATCCGCAGAACATGATCAACAAAATGGATTAAACTAAATTCGATTTGAGATCAAAATATTACCTTCCAGAAGTGCATCACACACTTCTTCAGTTGTCAAATTCAGGGCCTTCAAAAGAATTGATATGTTTTGTGCTTTCCTTGAGTCAATAAGCTTGATGTAGTGGATTGGAGGGTCTTTTGGACCAGACTCGCTCCGGTTGCCATTTTTGTTCTTATCGACAGCACCTGAGCCAAACAAAGATTCTATCTTGCTCTCATCAAACCTTGATGGAGAAGAAATAAAAAAATCAGCAATGGTAATTGTTTGTAATTCAAGAATCAAAAGAGGAACTAAGTGATCTTAAGAACTTACTGGAATGAACCAGCTTTGATTTGATGCCAAGCCATGGAACTATCATTATTATCGAGTACCTTATCCCAAAAGAATGGCTTCAGTTTGGTTTTATGAACAGCCGGTTCACACACTGGTGGATGAGCAGAACTGGTTGACGGAGGTGGCCGTGGGGCATGGCCACTTCTGGGTGGTACAGGAGGGCGAGGTCCACCAGGAGGTTTAGGTGGTGCACCTGGAGGTCCTGGAGGCTTAGGTGCTGCAGGGGCCATTGGGGGAGGTGGAGGCTTGGGGGCTGCAGCAACCATTGGGGGTGGAGGAGGTGCAGGAGGCTTAGGAGCTGCAGCCACATGTGTTACCATTGGGGATGGTGGAGGTGCAGGAGGCTTAGGGACAGCAGCAAAAGTTACCGTCGGGGGTGGTGGAGGTCCAGGGGGCTTAGCTGGTGCTGGTGGAGGTGCAGGAGGCTTCGGAGTAAGACTTACAGGTACTGACATCAGTGGTGGTGGAGAGGGTGCATCGATTGCGATACCACTAGATGTTTCATGTGAGACTGCTGGTAGCTTGGTATACCTGTATCGGGAAGATTGATTTATTTCCTCAGACTGAGAGTGTGGATAAAGATCTCCAGCAGAGGATGGAGCAATGATGATATTGTCTGCAACTCGTCCACTGTGCTTATCTTTGCTGATCGAACTTACAACAACCAGAGGATTTTGTGTTTCGTCTTTTCTCTTCACGGCAAAGCCACAGAATTTGAGACAACAAAGAATTACCAGTGCTGTTATAAGCAATGTCAAAGGTATAGTGACTGCAACGGCTATAGCTACTGCCTTGAGCGTACCACTGCTTTTACCTGATCCCACTTTTGAACTTGTAGTAGGATCACCTGTTGGAATAATTGGGACACTTGGATCTTTGCTTGGTGGAAAGGAAGATGGCGATATGGGTGGGGGAGATTCTCGACTAGGAGGAGGTACCGATGGAGGAAATACCGGACTAAAAGGAGGTGATGCGGAAGGAGGCATACTAGGAGATGCAGCAGGTTCACCAGCCAGAAACCGTCGTGGAACATCAGACACAGGGAGCACTGATTCAAGATACTTGAAATACCAATTGCCAGATTGATCCTCATATCCAGGAACAAGGACGTGAAGATTCTTTTTTATTATGCAATCCCGAAGTGACTCTTTCATGCTGGGATGCAAATACTTCGTAGCCTTTCGAATAATTTCAGAATCAAATTTCTGTATTGCACAGTTGGTTTCACCTGGTTTACATTGTTCAAGACCTTCGATGGCTTTGTTCATATTGATCAGATCCATTCCACAATGGTTCCAGAATACATCAGCCTGAAAAGATACATTTGCTTTCATTAGGCAGTTTCCTAAATGGAGAAAATCATCTTTGAAAATCCAATTCGGAAAACAGAAAAGTCTTGTCCAGCTAACAACGTGAAAAAGATTCGAAGTTCAAACAACCACTGTTATATGGTGTCAAATACTCATCTCAAGACTATCATTATCAGCAAAAACAAAGCAGCTAGACCGCACTTCAAACCTGTAAAAGCATACCATGTAGGCATAACGAGTAGATGGATGCCCTCCATCAACATTCCAAACCTGATGGATTTTATGATGTCTGACATAGCCCAACCCTGCAAAAGTACACAAAGAAACAACTACTACCACAGCTAATACGCACAGTTTCTTCCCAACCATTTTCCAATCACAAAATGAATAGTTTCTCGAACCAACATTAATGATGGCAGATCAAGCTGGGTTTTAACACAGCGAAAGAAACCAAGTCTGACCCCTTAAACTATAAAAAAGTAATACAAACATAAGAGCAGCAAGTTGTGCTTAAAATAAATGCCACTGAATAATTAACAAAAGTTAGAATGGGTGTCCAAATCTGACCATTTCTGTGCTGGATGAAGATGAATGCTAAGCATTACCAGTTTGACGAGGGAAAATGTTGACTTATGAAGGAACTAGGAAGGGCGTGTTTTGCCAGACAAGACTTTGACTTGGGTTATTCTTTATAGGTAGTTAATAATTCTACCTCCAGGACTCAGCATATCACAGATTGTTAAAGCAAATAAAGACTAAAAGTGCTACATTGATAATCATCACAAAATCATATAAGCTGTGAAACAGAAATGAACTGTGTAACTCTAGGGTGATTAAAAAGAACTATTACTCAGAAAGGTCTCAAGATACTAATGTGGCCGCACTATCTCACCAAACAAAAAATACTTCAACTAGACTAGCATCTACACACGTGAATGCTTTGTCTGTAGCAAAGAGAAGAAAACCAAAATCTGAAGGCTGTTTCCACATCCATATCCTAAACAAGAGTACCCATATCAGATAACTCGTTGACATACCTGAGGATAAATATTCGAATAAAAAGCTGCTTCTCCATTCAGACAAATACGAAACTATCTCCTCAATAGTATTTCTCCATTTTCTTCGTCAAAAGGGCAAACCATCAAGCCAAGTACATTGTTCTCGACATGTATTGGCTTGCAATGATTTCATTTGGCATTAACTCCAGAAACCTATTGTCAATCAAATATAAAAATTCTCATAAACAAAATCAAAATGGCAACTCCGCACCTTTCTTAATATGCTTAAAGATGTAGTCAAAGATTAAACAACACTCAGTTGAAGCGAATCGTTTCCATACGAGTAAAAAACATCTCTTTCATTAACCTGATCAGTTCGGCTCGGAGCTCAAACCCTAATTTGGCGAGATATTCATAGCGATCCGAGTCAACATCGGTCAACGATAGAACAACCGGCTGCCTTTGTGGTGAGTAAACGGAATTGTAGACGGAGGAAGAGGAGATCGAGGCGGAGGGATACCAAACGGCGTCGTTCCGCATCGCAGTGTCACACCAAGGTTCACAACTTACAAAAAATTCTTAGATTTTTCGTATTCTTCGACAACTTTGGATATCAAATGAGTAATCTTAACGCCCGTGAACCTTTACTATGGCCATTGGTCGTTAGTTTTGTCCGTGACGGCTTCACAGACTACACAGTCCATTGCACTGATGCTTGCTGCACTGATAAATACTTGGCTTCAACACTTTCCCCTGCATCATCAGGAAGACAAGAGTTTACACAAAATGCCATCTTTCAGCAAGTTCGTAGCTTTATGCGCAGTAGTTGTGACTCTAGTCGCAATTTCTAACGAAGCTGCTAACCCGAAAATATGCAATATAATTCCATCTCGACTCAGCCTATGCCGTCCAGCTATAAGTGGAAAGTCCCCTCTTCCACCTACAAGAAAATGCTGTCATTTGATGCATAAAGCTGATTTAAAATGCTTATGTGATTACAAGGAGATGTTGCCTGCTTTGGGACTTGATCCGGAGCTCGCTATGGCCTTGCCTGAAAAATGCGCCTTACCCTTACCTGCAGGATGCAATGCTTGAGCAGAATCTAATGCTTTCAAACTATTTCAAGCGGAGTAGAAATGTATGAACATTGCATGCATATTCTCTTCAGGTTATAAATGTCTGAAATGCAGTAAGTCTATGTTTGATTAACTTGGTGTATATTTCATCGCGTGTCGTGTGTATCATGATATTTTAGATCTGATCGGATATTCGTGTTGTATTTGCATCTGTCGGCAATTAATATAAAAAATATTAAAGACTTGAAAGTCCATCTGTTACCTTGAAAAGGAAAGAAAGTGAATGCTGGGATGGGACTCAGTCATCATCTCTGCCTTTGCCATCTATTTTCCCACCTGCATTTGAGCATTATTGATCAATCATTATATCAACCATAACCCATAAACGATCAAGGCTATTGAAATCACATCAGATACCGGTTAGATTGGAGTTTTCACGATGCACTTCCCAGATCACCATCGTAGACATGAAGGCCAAGAAGATCGTGAATTTCCACCTCCATCTGCTCAAGTCCACCATGTCTCACACGAGTCTCATCACATGCCGCAAGGTCCCCCTCCTGGTCATAACTTCAACCACTTTCCTCCCCCTCATTTTCCTCCAAGGGGCGAAGGAGAAGAGTTCTTGAATGATTATCCTCCTCCGTACCAGCCTGAGCATACTACAGTTCAGCATATATCTCACCAGCCAACCGGCAAGTCTTATTAGGAGAGAGGGACACGCGCCTGCGCGTGAAATAGGGTTTCGAAAGTTTTTTACAGATCTGAAACATGGTGGTTCCGGCGCTGCCGACTACGGCTGGAACCACAGTTTCAAGAGGCAATCAATTAGGAGGCGGCGAGATTAGAGAGGGTGAGAACGCCACAGTAGGTTCGACAAAGGAGGACACTGCAGACGTTCCGAATTTTGTTGACAGATCGAAATCCTTCTGGCAACAGAAAAATGAGGTGAACAGGTCGGCTTGTGCAGGAGCTAAAACAACCTTTCATCAGGAACTCTACGGAAGTCACGAAGTGGAATTTACTGAAGAGTGTTGGGAAGAGTTGGCTTCAGAGTGGGGAACAGCTTTGGTCGGAATGGTTTTTGGGTCGCACCCAAGTCTAGGAAGGGTCACGGGATTTGTAAGATCCCGATGGGGGGATGCTGATGTGGTTTCAGTTGCTCAGGTAGACACAGGTATTTTTATTTTCAGGTTCAAGACAGTTGTGGAAAGGGATCGTATTATTGACAGGGCCCTGGACCTTTGATAATAGACCCATGGTGTTAAAAATTTGGTCGCCAAATGAAGTGTACTCCCTGGATAATGTTGCGTCCTTACCTGTGTGGGTTCGCTTTCCTCGTCTTGCTGCCATTTACGAAGAGTTGACGCTTTAAGTAGGATTGCGAGTTTGGTAGGCAAGCCACTAAGAACTGATGGATTTACAAACGGAAAAACGAAGCTCATGTATGCAAGAGTTCTTGTGGAAGTGTATGCCTCAAGAGAGCTACAACAATCTATTTCTATTAAGGGACCTCATGGAGTGACATTTAATCAAAAGGTGGAATATGATTGGCTCCCTCCTAGATGTGCTCATTGTCAATTTTTTGGTCACACGGAAAAAAACTGTCAATGGCCTAGGGTGGAGATGGAGGTAGAGGATGATGAAGAAGATAGAGTTTTGATTGAACCGGAACAAAATAAGGAAGTGAAAACATCTAAGGATGTCTTGAAAAAGAATAGAGGAAATGAGGGATCATCCGAGACTCGTGTTTCAGAAGCTCAATATTCTGAAGGTATGGAAGTCAGTCAAGAGGAAGTTAGTTCAAGAGGTCCCCTTGATCAATGGGTGGATGACTCTTTGGATGAAGCGTTTATAGAGGTGATTAGAAAGGGAAAGAAAAAAGGGAAAAAAGAAAAGAATCTTCAGCTATCTTCACAAGATTCAGATCTGAACAAAAAAATAAAAAGTTTTGTTCGTCGCCCCAAAGGTATTGGAATCGGAGCAAAAATCACGCTTCGTTAGAGTCAAGTTTCGTCAATTGGAAACAACTATTGAAGGAAGGAAGTTCATATTTGTTTTGAATTGATGTTGTGTGTTGTCTAGTTTTATGGTCTTGCCGTTGGATATTGCGTCCCTTTAGTTTGATGGTTTGTTGGGTTTGTGTGTTGTGTTGGTGTCTTGTAAGCCTTACCTTTTTGATTGAATGCACCTAAATTCTTCAAAAATATATCTCACCAGCCTGAGAGTACTACAGTTCAGCATATATCCCACCAGCCTGAGAATACTACAGTTCAGCATATTTCCCACCAGCCTGAGAATACTACAGTTCAGCATATTTCCCACCAGCCGGAACATGGAAGTCATCATTTTAGTCCACATATGCCTTCTTTCCTCCATCACCATGATCATAAGACGGACTCAAGCCTTCAGAATCAGCCAACGTCTAGAGTCTTCTGCAAAGCTAAATCTGGCCTTTCTCTCACCATTGTTGATGCTAAAGTTGTTTTTGCTGCTGCGAATCCATCAGATCCTCTTCAAGTACAATTTCTATAACTTTCATTTTCACCTGCAAATAGAGATCTTAAACAATACCTTAGTCAAACAAGCTGATTTACCGATTCCTGATTGTTAAAACTTGACTTTTTTTCTAAATTGTGGCCAAATGCAGCATTGGTATAAAGACGAGAAGTACAGTACCCAAGTTAAGGATCAGGTCGGATTTCCGAGCTTTTCTCTGGTGAACAAAGCTACAGGGCAAGCAATTAAGCACTCTCTAGGTGCTGGCTATCCAGTAAGACATGTTTTTCTTTCCAAAATCATAAATAAGAAAAAATATGCCCAAGCAAAAAATAACATAACATACTTCGCTTTTTCTTGAAACTCTGGAAAAATCAGACCTTATGTAATTTCATGATTATTCAGTTTCGTCATATCATAATTTCTATTGGGTTCGGTATGAACCCTATGATGACTGTTTCCTACAGGTTCAGCTGACAGAATATGACTCGAACAAGCTGGACGAGTCAGTCTTATGGACGCAGGGAAAGGATTTAGGGGGAGATTTCAGAGCTATCAGAATGATAAACAACATTCATCTGAACTTCACACCCCTAAACGCTGATAAGAGGCATGGTGGTATTCACGAGGGAACAGTGATTGGGCTCGGAGAATGGAAGAAGTCTGATAATGATCACCTACAGTGGAATATAACACATTACTGTGAGTTACAACTTACAAACTTCAATTTTACAGTTTTTTAAAACATTTTATTATTGATATTTCCTTACTCTACATCTCAGGAAATGTTGTGCTTGATCATATAAACATTAAAGCAGCCAAGATATTTCTGCCAATAAATTTCAATATGTGACCACAGAATAAGGTTTTTAACGATAGTACATGAGTATCTTGTCTCAACTCTCGAGTTTAATGTGTGCTATGTTGTGTAAGTTGTATGCGTGTGCTACAGTAATCTTCTACGCAACTTCTCTGTATGTTTATGAAACTATTTTACAATTCCTCATATATTATCAATCACTACGCTATAATATTCCAGTCCAAGCAAAATCACCCATTTACTGGAGAAAACAAAATAATCCTAAAATTTTCATGCTTGTAGGAGGAAACCATAGAAGTAATTCGGTAAATTGAAAAGTTTAAAATTTACTCCAACATGTTCATCATTGACATATCTGGAGAATGTGGCGTTGCGAATAATTATTACGACATGCATACCTTTTTCTTGAATCATGACATGTAAGTTCTCTAATGCCATATGGCCAATATGATGGAAACAGAAAACAGCAGTATAAGTGCATAGTTCCCTCCTGGTAGAACGACAGATCTGCAAGTTCAGCATTCTATGAATTAGTAACTGATAGATTTCTGGTGGAAATATTTACTACATTTTCAAATTCTTTGATATGAGTTGCAGGGATACCTGACTCTTTTCCTGGATCTGTAAATGTACGCCATAATAGGAGGAAGTATGCCAAACAGAAAAGAGTTTGCGTAAACCCCAGCAAAGTCGATAGCTTTTGAAAAAGTACTAGGGAAGCAAGATGCTATATATACCGAGAAGGCAAGTACTATTGGCAAAACTATCATATTTGCGCTGGGATCAGTATCTGTATGTTTTGATTTTGGAGAAGTTCCACTTGGTTCGAGAAATGTGACTTGACCTGACTGTTTACAACTCCCGTTTGAAAACCTGACTATGCCGACTCTCCCATTTCCCTTAGGGATTCTGGATGATCGATTTGTTGGGACTAAAATCCCATTAATCAGTTTAATTGTATCTAGAATCTGCTTTGGAAAGCTCACTGCATACCCAATCAAGCTAGTCGCCAACGCTGAAAATGCAAAGCCTTGAACTGCAGACAAGGCAGAAGGATTGACAGACAGCAACAGTGAAATGGGATCTCTAACAGAAGATGTAGTGCTACTCCCAGCAAGCCCCAAAACAATCACATTCCACAACAAAACCATAACCAACGGAACTGAACCACCAATAAGTATCGCCTTCCGTGCCTCGTAGACAGTATTCCCTGCAGTTCTACACACAAAAGGTGTAATCACATGAAATCCCAAAGTCAGGACAATCACAGGTATGGCTGGCAGAATAGCCGAAGGCGCCCAAGTCACATTACGAAATGAGGTCAACACATTTATTCGAGCCACAGAGGAACCAATAACCACAAGTGCTGTAATTGAACACAGCATAATAAAACACAACATCCTATTCACACCATCAACTGCCTTAAACGGAAAAAACCATCTCAAACTCCCTACGAAAACCGGAAACACCGAATTAGCCACCAACAAATTATTTCCACTCCCACATTGACTGACAATCGCGCCAATGCCAGACACACAAGCCACCACTAATGCAAAACTCAACAAACCGTAAATAACAGCTACAAAGGCTCCAAATTGAGATCCTAAAGCTTTGGTAGCTAGGCCAGTAAAACTGACTTCCTGAACACCATCTTCTTCCATTGCTGCAAAACTCAGCTCAGCTACTAAAACAATAGATGAAATGACATAAACCCATGAGAGTAGGATTGCTAATGTTGATGGAATCGGGCCTGATTTGATTGTCAAAGAAGGCAACCCCAACATGCCTGGTCCAACTGCTGTTCCTATGATCAAACTCACAGCACCCCAGAAGTTCTTCTTCTCTGGTCTATCTACATTTTCAATCTCATCATCTTTAACTGTCTGGAGCTCAACTTGGCTGGTAGCTTGAATTTGGAAATTGGGTGTTCTGCAGCAGACAAAAGATGTAGACTTATTGAGATTTCGATGTTGGGTGAGAGTGAATGGTCTATGGAGTTGACCTGATTGATGCTGATGAAGATAAGGAAGAGGGATTGTATGGCGCAGCAGCTTGGAGGTTGAGATTGAGCTGAGCATCATTGTGACTTCTGAGGTCTGTTCCGACAAAGTACGATGTAAAATTGCGGCTGTGAATTGAGGTGGCAAATGCTCCGATTCAAACCCTCGTGACCTGTTATTATGATGTCATTAATATTTAATTAATATAATAATTTTTGAATTTTATCCACTGTAGGGCTTAGTGTAGTACGGCCCATAAAATATACCCTACAGCCCGTTTTAGTAAAGATTGAGGTTTGATGCCATTTACAACGGATCAGAATGATATCGTCCAATTATTTTTACCACAAAACGACATAGTATTGATTATGGTCCGAAGAAGGAATTAAATTTCAGTACACAAATTATTTAGACATGCCGAGTTGACCGGTCACGCTCTTCCAAACATTTAAAAAGAAACACGACCGTACATTCCCCAACGGTTACCTTTCCTCCCAAACCGTTATATAACTAACTAATCGGTTAAACTTCCCATAACCGTCCAGTAAACGTCGCCGAAGATCTTTCAATATTTCACAACACCAAAATCCGAAACATTTCCAACTCTCAATGCATTCCAAAATGTCTCAATCAGCAGCCTGTTCTTCTTTTTGCCTTTTTCTCCTCTTGTCAACCTTTTCAAAGCTCGTCTTGTCTCAGACTTCTCCAACTCCATCCCCAAAATCCTCACCATCAACTTCTCCCGCCAGTTCCCCATCCGCCAATGCACCATCATCAACAACTACACCACCATCTGGCTCTGGCCAATCCACTAGTCCTGCTGCTTCCCCCAAGTCATCAGCTACTTCTCCTTCATCCTCGTCTACTCCGCCAAGTTCTACTCCTAGTGCGGAGAGTCCTGGAACGTCTGTTGATGGCCCAGTAAGCGCTGAATCTCCTGCTGATTCTCCTGTTAGCGATTTGATTGGTAGCCCGCCTGTTCCTGGACCTGATGCTGCTTCTCCCTTGGCTGCTGATGCTCCTGCCAGCGACACAGCCAGTGCGTGCCTAGGCCGTGATGTATCATGGGCAGTTGTGTCTGGACTGGCTCTTGGTGTGGCCTTTTTCACATTATAAATTCAACTATAAGTCCATCAGGGCTTCTTTGAGGGAGAAGGGGTCACAAAGTGTACATTGCGCTGCGGATGGCTATGGACAGAAAAAGAAAACAGTAGTGTTAAGAAACGATCAATTCAATAAATTCAGAGTAGCATTGTATATCATTTATTTAACTGTAAATTGTTTTTCATTTTTGAAAAATGTAACCATGCATATTGTATTTTCCCTATTGTAATTTACAATTTGTTAGATGATTGATACAGAGTCTTCCCTAAACATACCCGGCAGTCATTTTATCCCTTGCGTAAAGCTGATGAATAGACATTGTTTTTCAGTATAAGAAAAAGCAGCATAATAAGACTTTCTCAGAATCCGAGTTCCATCATTCCATGGCTCATTTTAGATTTTACTTGCAGTATGATAGAACAACTAAATGCTATCTTCACCAGGAAGTTAAATCTTTCCTCAATAGACTACAAGCTAGAATTTGTCTTATTTCATTTCAAGTTCTTAGCTTGTTTCAACAGATATGATATGAGAATCAAGTTTCTAAAACTCATATTAAAAGTTCAACATATTCATTTGGTCAGACGTAATACATAGTCTTGTTATGTACAATGAAAACTACTTTCTAACATATGGGTGATGGCACCAAATAAATACCAGTTTCATGAAATCCCTTGAATTTAAGAATGTACAATAATGACACACCTGCAAACAGGACCCTGCTCCTTTCATTTGGTTACGACTTCAAGCTTTTTACCATCCAACTGAAGTACTGAGCTGTTACTCAAAAAAACATAAATCCACAATCATAATTCAAACACAAGCATCGTCAACAGCAGGTTAAATAACCGATTACCCACCAAAAGTACCGCAGCCTGAGGGAAATACTTATAGACCTGATCCCTAATATTTTTAGCTCCGCGTCATCAGCTCCTCATTAGCATGAAAATATCCTACTGCACTCAATCCTTTACTCAAACAGTACTACTCAATCTTTTCCGAACCGAACATCCAATCAGCTAATCAAAAATCAGGATCTGAATCACAACAACAGGTCAAACGACGCATACCAGTAAAGGGAGACCTCCAAGGATGGCAAGAGCGAGATACTACTAACAGTGTGGAACAAGGTGACGGCATCATCGATTCCGACAATATTACTATCGGAATCGAAACGACCGATTAAAACGCCGTTTACTGCGATGTAGGGTGGCAGAGGGCGTGAAGGACGAGTTTTGACCTAACTCGTATTGTGTGACTCAGTACTTGCCATCTCGCTCTTCCCAAATTGAATTAACGAAGAAGAATGCGCTTAAACGAAGTGAAACGACTGCGTTTTAGTTCCTTCTACGCTAAATCGAAACCGATCGTCCGTCACTTGTCGCTCTTCCGCAACTCGTTGAATCCAAAAATGTCGACTTCGTCCTCAATCGACCAATCCTCTGCTCCGAAATTCCACACCAAATCCGTACTAAAACCCTAATTTCATCATTCCCATGCATATCTTCAAACCTCTCATTACAACAGCGATTGATTTCCACACAGCGCAACGCAACTCGCTCTTCATCCACACAATCATCGCAACCACCTTCTTCTTTACAATCGGTTGAAGAGCTTCCTCCAAATCTACAAGAAATTGTCAAGCTTTTCCAATCAGTACCAGATTCTAAAGCGAAGTACCAGCAATTACTGTATTATGGTAAACCCTAACTCTGTTGGATTCGAGGTTTAAGACTGATGAGAATAAGGTGCAGGGGTGTGTTTCGCAGGTATGGGTTAGGGCTTATTTGGATGAGGGTAAAAATGTTATATATGAAGCTGATTTGGAATTTCGGATTCTGTGCTTACTAAGGGACTTGCGGCTTTGTTAGTGCATGGGTTGTCTGGTCGGGCTGTTGATGAGATTTTGAGGGTTTTGCCGGATTTTGTGGTGCTTTTGGGATTGCAGCAGAGCTTGAGAGTTGAAGTTGTTGAAGTTGATGAGTAGGAATAATGGGTTTTTGAATATGTTGAAGTTGATGCAAAAGAAGGCTTTGCAGGTGTATGCGGAGGCTGATAAAGCTGAGAGTTCTGAGACTGTTAAAGTTAATGGCCATGTTGAGAGCCTGAATTTGGACAGCGATGAATCTGTTGTGGAATCAAATTCTCAGGTGGTTGCTGAGAGTTCTGATCGAGGAGGCGGAGGAGGAGTTTCGTCAGTTTTGGGCAGTAGGGGGAGAGGATGAAGGCCGAGCTGACGAGTGAGCTAAGTCCTGCAGAATTGGAGATTGAAGATGTTTCATAGCATGCTGGGCATGCTGGCATTAGAGGAACAGATGGGGAGACACATTTCAATGTAAAGATCGTGACGGATAAGTTTGCAGGGAAGAGTTCGGTGAAGAGGCATAGGCTAATTTATGAGTTGCTGCAAGAAGGGTTGCAGAGTGGACTACATGCTCTTTCCATTGTGGCAAGGACGCCATTAGAAGTCAATAGATAATTACAACTGTGACGCTTGACTGCAGCATAGAGGTTGATTACCTTATGCTCCCATTAATATCAGTCTTGTTTTGAATTTCATATCTGCTTTTTCTGTGTTTCTTGAAACACAATGAAAGTATTAGCCAATTGAAAATTTCAAAAAATAGTGATCTGCAAGATTCTTCAGTTATATCTCACTACTTTGATATGAGCGGCTCTACTTTTAGATTTTTTTGTATTAGTTTTATCAATGTGGGCAATGGGAATACTCGTACAATCTTGAACCGGAAGTGTTGGGCTCCAATTGAAGACGATCTGGGTAAGCAACTTTTCAGATATCCATGACAAGCCTGAAACATTGTTTACTGTGCCCACTGCCCAGTCTATTAGTCGACTCCACTAACCTCCTGATCGATTTAAAAAGGTCAGTGTTTAGAGGAATGTTGGTACAGGATATGCAAGGAACTTGAATAAATACTGATGACAAATTTCTTGTTTTGAAATATGTATATTGATGTTAGACATTAAGGATGTGTACTGACTACTGACCATTTTCAGGGCTCCTGTTCCCAAAGGCCAACATGGATGCACGGTTCTGGTTCCGTATGACTATATGCGTAGTCTATGGGTGCATATCTCGATAAATATCCTGCTCAACTAGTACGTCTAAATTTAAAAACCATATTTTTGTATTCGTCTTTAGTTGACTTTGAATTAAATTTGGTTTCTCAGATTTTCCCTGTCTGTTATTTAGCTTCTTTTCCTGAATTCTGTCCAAATGCTTTTATGGTGACTTCACAATATTTCTTGTGCTACAGCAGTACACGTACATAGATTATAATTAGCTAGCAGTGTTGTTTGATTTTCAAATTGGAGTTGATCAGATACTGTCTGTTGACCTACATTTTAGTTTCTTAAAGTGTTGCCTGACCACTGTTTTCACCGGATTATTTCCTCAGAGGTGGGCTGATAATGTCTTTATTTACATGTAAACTTAGCAAGATTACAAATTTAAAAATGTTCACACAACACAGCTGTCCTGTGAAGTGGGGGTGGGTATGGGTGTCATCATCTATAACCATTGCTGAACTATTATAATCAGTTCCGCAAAAGGGAACTTATTATTGATTGCACTATGTGCTTCTTCTCCCTGCACTGCATATTCACAAAGTGGTATTAATACTTTTCCATCTAATTAAATGCTCCAGCTAATACATTTTTATGTGCTTTCCCATTCCCTCTGCAGATACAGTGCCTGATTCGCAGAACATACCGCAAGATTTAGGATATTCCGGTACCATATGTCCACATATTTTGCCGACAGTGAAGTTTGATAGTTTAGTGTCCTTTCTCCTGAAGGAAAAAATCTGCACTCAACTGAACTGCGCCTCATTATTCTCTATAATTTATTAATAGTCTGAGGGAACTTGTTTTAGCTTTGGTATGTGTATTGTGGATACTGGATACTGGATACTACTAAAGGAATAATTTTACAGGAGCAGCTCTATGTAGATTGCAAGCTGCAGAAAGCAAACAAAAATGAGCAGGTATTCAAGATTTGGTTCCTTCATCTTGTTGCCGTGCAGCGCCTCGCAAATAGAACACCATATGGAGGCCCTGTCATCTCCAAGTCACATTTTCCGTGAAACCAATAAGAGTAATGAACTATGCCTAATTTTGCTCGCACTTTGAACTTTCCTCGTATGTTATACATGATCCTGTTTCTTTGGACTTGATTTTGCAGCTTTACTGCAAGATTCTGTGGCAAAAGGACCAAGCTAGATATCAACTGAACTGATTGCAGCCTAACCTCACCTCTCCTTTGGTGAAAAGGTGGTAGTAATGTAGTAGCTATAAGTTTGTCGAAGAAGTATAGGTTGACTTCAGCATGCACAAACTGCAGATTAATCCTCTTATTTGGGTTTGTAAAATTTGCCACAAAGTTGAAGTTACCGTTGAAATACTCTGGAGAGTCGAAGTAAATTGTGCTGAGGCTGGCGTTAGGTATGTCAAACAATGGTGTCCGTGGTTTAACGGCCAAGAAGATAATCAAGGTAGCAATTCCAAAGACGATGAGTGACAAGCTGAATACTAGACAAAGAATCGCCGTGCACCATACCACAGGAGTAGTCTTGCGAGGCTGTTGAAGCATTATTTGAGATGCTTTGGACCTTCCAAATATCGCTCTAGGTGTTCCCATCCACATAGACCTGGGTGTACCCATCATTGAAAACGATGAACCCCCTTGCTTCTTGGCTCCTGGGTTTAAAGGGGTTGACATGTTTTCTTTTCCTGCTAAATTGATCTCCATTTGAGGTGGAGGTGGAAGAGGAAGCATTGTACTGTCAAGTCTCAATTTTTCTGATAAAACTCAAATGTCATAGGATATTGAAAGGTGAGATGAAGAGGAGTGCTTGTTTTAAATCAAGAAAGTGCTGAGTAGTGGATTAAAGCAAGCAAACATTAAAGAAAGAAAGCAAGGTGATAAAGAAGCTTTTGCAAATGTTGGTAGTGGGGCAATGCCAAAGTAAAGCAAAGCTGTCTACATCTTGAGACTGAGTAAAGTTACTTAGTGTTGGGTTTTTTCGTTTGCCTAGGGGTTGATTTGAATTCATATATGGTGTATTGCAGTATTGGTTTGAACCAAAATTCATACTTGGGAAATTTATCTACAGGTTTTTTTCTGGTGGCTGAGGTTCATTCAGGTACTTGTTTCAGAGGGCATTTTTGACCACTTTGACATCTGGTCCACCAAGATTGCTTTGGAATTTGATTCAGCAAAAGTGAGTTTAGTTCTGATGGTATGGCAATGTTAAACAACTGCTACATTATTTGATTTCAACTTTTGTATCTTACCCACTAAGAAAGCCAATAGCTTGAATTTTCAGAACACTGATCGATGTATCATTATATTACACGTTATTGCAGATTATTGAATACACTTTAGAAGAGGGGGTTTGATTGTGTTGCCTTTTCAACATCTGATTGCTTGTGGAACTTTGTGGAGCTAGAGGTTAGAAAAGTATTAACATCCAAATTTGGGGATCTATTTTTTATGCATTTCAATTTGGAGATTTCTTAAACTTCAATTATGTTTTCCAAACAAGAATTTGGGAACAATTATTATATAAAATGTGCAACTTTTGCATCATAAACGTGTAATGCGTGATCAGTGCATCTTCTGATTATTCGATTTTGTTATTCACGGCTAAAACTCATTTTTGTGGTTCTGTCCCCTCCATGTTTCTCCCGCTATGTTTAACCATACTACTTCTTTTCGATGACATTTGGCTATCTGTCAGTGTGAAGGGATTAGATCCATGAATATAAGGTTTCACGGACTACCTTTATCATTGTGTCCATAAGGAAAGTATCTCTGGTACATAAGTACAAAGGCATACTGGCACTACATTAAGCTTATTATGTGCCGTTCTACTGCCCAAGTAACTGAAGAAATTGGCTGTACATTTCTACTTACTTTTATTCTTCTCACTTGGGTATGACTCTAAAGTCTAAACCTTACCATCGTAACATCTATTATCAGTTATTTACTAGAACTACCACTTGAACAATTATTTTTTTTTTTTTTTGATTCAAGGTGAGGTGATTTCATAATAATAAGAGTATTACAATATGAACAACTGAAACACTTGAACAATTATTAGATCAGTGCATTTTTTTATTTGTGCTGTTTTTTGTATAGTTTGACGCCTTAATCAGTTAAAGAAGCTAACAGCGCATGCCTAACAAAACACATCAAGCCTAAAATTCATAGAAGGCCATGAGCTAGATGAGCAAAGCTTTACTCAGAGCTTTTTACAGGTATAAATAATGATCTGACAATGTCTGCAGGTGTAGAACTTATGTGGGAGCTCCCATTGCAGGGACCTGTTCCGTTATATGGTACCACTTTTTGTCATTTGAGAAAATGATCTTTCTACTATAAAAATATGAAACTTAATAAGTATTCTAATTTCCAACAGTTAATGTTTATGCAGCAGCTGCTTCCTAAGTCAGTTTTTTGAACTTGTGCATTTGAACTTTATCTTTCACTTTAATGCTTCTAATCAATAACATTGCCCATTTCCTTTGTTTCATTTTTTGTTTCCTTATGATTGAAGATAATCTGGACATTTGCCAAGCTATGAAGTTAAATTTTTTAATGAGATTCATTTGGAGTGCATCAGTAACCTGTATATCTTGCTTTGCAATGTCTGTGTTTTTGTTTCCTGTAGTTTAGCTAGGTTACCAGGTCTTAATATGGGTGGTTTTTGCTGCATTTTACTTCCAGAATAGACAATGAGAACAGTACCCCAAGAATCAATCAACAGGTAACTTGATCAATAATATATGATCATATCGTAAGCCAACTAGCCTATACAGATATCTTTTATAGTACATGTATACACAAATGATGACATGAGTATGACCCTAACAGTGCTTTTTGTTTCAGAAAAATTGACTAGTTTATAAAATTAAACTTAACAAGCTGTGCTTTGGTTATAGGATTTGGAGAATAATATGAGGGAGTGGTTGCAACATAGATTTCCGCAGTCACTGCCCCTTGATAGTTATGGATTTCTACCAAATGAGAGGAGCATAATGATGGCTTTAAATTGTTGAAATGTTTGTGAAACAGGGATTAAAGCAAGCAACAGTGCAAAAAGTAAACAAGCTGAGGTAATATGGTACCAAAGCTATTTATCTAAATTTAATAATTGAGATGATCCACGTACCATGTTTTATTAAAGTTTAATTATTGAATGCACTTCAGAATAAAGGCGTGCTGCATTTTCCACGTTTGTTTGCTAGTGAAAAGTTCCATTATACGTAGTAAGAATTAAGGGTCAATGGTCTTGCTTCAGCTTAATCTCCACACTGTTGATGACCTCGCAATGACAATGAATTGTTATTAAAAAGTTGAAAAGGTTGGCTTCGCAAATTATGGGATGGTTTTTATTTAATTATTAATCATAATATGTTTACATTACACAAAATTAGTTATTCTTTTCACTAGATGCTTCTGTTGTATTTTCACTAAAGTGATGGTTCACCTCACTCACTAGCTCACTTCCTCTTCCCGAATTCGTGGCTTCCATCTTCAAATCAAGTATTTACTTACTAATACCATATTTTGTACAGGTTTTTGCACTGCCCACAATTTCAGTCAATTTGGAAATATGATCTATAGCCACGGCCTGAAGGAATCTGATGCTTGTTTTTTTATCTTTAGGGTTGAATAACACCAGTCTGAATATATGCCATACTTCAAAGTTAATATGTTATAGCCTAAGTTTGCCGAGCTTTGTTTGAAGATCATCTGAATTCTGAACGGGGTAACTCTTGTTTTCTGGTTCTTATAAGATACTTTTCGTTTGTTGCTCTTATTCTTGTAGCTAAACTTCGATGATCCTAGTTAAAGTATGTTTTTGATTGCTTCGTTTGGTACTGATTACCAAATTTAAGTATTTAGATATCAATTCAGCTGAATTTGATTCTTTGTTTGTACCTAATTGATGCGTATGTCTTATGCTCACACTCAGATGTCATCCTACTCCATCTGCAGGGATAGTGTCTCCAAAATTATTTCTTAGAATGGATACTTTTTTGGTAATTATTCGGAAAGTATTGCCTTACTTTGGTATAAGCATTGAAGAAGAGGACACGAGCAGCAACTTACAGAAAGATGGATCTCAAAATATTTCAGATGACTCAATATCTTCGCAAATATCATATGCTTTACTTTCAGAAGTGTCTTCTTCGGATATGTCAATTGACCAGGTAATTGCAAAAGATTGGTTACCCGCTTGCCTCCGACACAACTGTTTAGACACTCTTTCTGGTATAAATTATGATGAGACTTCAAAGGAAATACTAATCTATCCGCAAAAGACTAGTTCTGAACCTGACTCAAACTCGGTGAAGCGCACTGTGGAACCAGCAACAAGTTCCCATTCTGATACACCAATTAGCAGTCCTGCAAATGCTGCCAGTGTACCCAGCAATCAGCTACTAGGTAGTAGTGGAAATGGATTCATACTTGCTGAAACAGATTCTTCCCCTAATATACTTGTATCACAGAAAGCACTGCTAGTTCCACAAAAGATAAACAGTGATGACGGTGATGATTCTTCAGAAGGGGAATTCATGTCTTGGCAAAATACGATCAGTGAATCTGACTCAAAACAACTCGAAAGCAAGAAAGAAGCCTCATGTAGCCAAAAATGCAAGCAAAGAAACTTAGTTTTCTGAATATCCCAAACGAGCATCTCATTGGAGAATCATCAAGAAGTTCCCATTCTGATCCTCTAAGTTTCAACAATAATGAACAGGTTTGCTGCATTGAAAATGATGTCAGTGCAGTCAGTAGCCAAGGGACTTGTGAAAATGAGCAGCTTTTGGCAGCAACGGATTTTTTGCTCAATTTACTTGGATTGCAGAAAACAAATCCGGGTCTACATAAGATTAACTATGACGACGACGCCATTGAACGATTCTTCAAAGGAAAAACTAATATGTCCGCAGAATAGGGTCACCGAGTCCGACTCAAAACCACTGGAAAGCATGAAAAAAGCTGCATGTCACCAACGTGAAGCAATCATACATAGTTTACTGAATATCCGGAATGAGCAGCTCATTGAGGCATCGTCAAAAAGTTCTTATTCCGACACTGTATATTCTAACTCTATTGAACATGTTTCCAGCAATGCAAATGAAGTCGGTGTGCCTAGTATTCAAGTTGG
The DNA here is from genome assembly GCA_006409495.1 of Sedum album. Lineage (NCBI taxonomy): Eukaryota > Viridiplantae > Streptophyta > Magnoliopsida > Saxifragales > Crassulaceae > Sedum > Sedum album. Next base: position 27,901 of record QZGG01002268.1, read on the forward strand.
TAGCGAAAGTGAACATTTATTAATAGAATCTGATTCTTCCCCAAAAGAGGTGCTACAGGAGGCCAGAGAGGAGTCGAGTTGTGCAGTCCCACCTTTGTTGACTCAACAGTTGTCTCTGGATAATGAAAGTACCAATGTTGCACTGGAAAAAACTACGGTCTCAGGATACCTTAAGTCAGAGAAGCAGGAACCTGTTTGCATTCAAAAATTTGAAGAATACAATGGATCACACAACTCAGGGTCCGAGTCTTTCATATATTATGACGATGGGGATTCTTTGAAGGAAAAAGTAACCAGTCCGCAGAAGAAAATCACTTATTCTGATGCAAGACCACTGGGAAACAAGAAAAAGGCATCAAAGCGACAACGTAAAGCAATGAAAATTAGTTTGTTGAATATTCAAAATGAGCAGCTTACTGGGGAATCTTCAACAAGTTCCCCTTCTGACCCCCTAAAATCGGACTCTACTGAACCCATTGGATATACTGGAAACGATATCAGCGTACCCAGTCGTCGCGGGAGTAGTGAAAATGGACCCATGTTCCGAAACAGAATCTTTGTCCAAGGTGGCTCCACAAAATATTACTTTATCCATTAACGGGAAGCCAAATAATGTTATGATGTGGGTGGCAAAAGAGAAATCCAGCTGCACAAATGATGCACTGGATAAAACTAAGATGTCAGGAATCCTTAAGTCAGAGGTGCAGGAATCTAGTTGCAATCTAGAAGAAAATAATGGAGTATGTGAATCCTTGGGGCCTGATTCTTTCATTCACTATGACGATGCTGATTCTTCGAATGAAAAACAAATCTTTCTACAAAAATTGATCACTGAGCCCGGCTCAAAACTAGTTAAAAGCAAGAAAAAGGCCTTAAAGCATAAAGGGGAGAAAGTTGGTTCTCAGAAAGAAAAATCTAGCTCGAAGGCATCTTGCTTGGTTAGTGGAAATACCAATGTTGCACTGAAAAAAACTACACTGTCAGGACATCTTCAATCAGAGTTCAGTGCTGCTCTAGAAGGAAAGACTTTTGGGTCTTTAAAAACACGACCGGTTCTACCAAAGAAGACTTCATTTATTGATTCAATACACAAAGGTATCAAGCTGTGGGTACCCAAAGAAAAATCTTGTAGCACAGACGAGCTTAGTTTCATTACACAGTCACATAATCTCGTGTCTTGCTCAAGACGACTTGCTTGGTCAGTGGAAGTACTGATGCTGCACTCAAGAAAACTCCATTATCAGGGCAACTTATATCAGAGCCCTGTGCTGCTCTAGATGATCATGAATCTGGTTTCGCTCACTTTACTCATGAGGGACAAATTATTGGATCTCTGAAAACACTGATTCCTCAAAAGGCGACTTCAGACATTGATTCAACGCCTAAAGAGGTCAAGATTGGAGTGGCCAAAGAGAAATCGATCAGGATAGGCAACCTTATTTCAACTGAATTCGTGTCTAGCTCAAAGACGTCTTGCTTGGTCAGTGGATGTACACATCATGATGCTGTGAAGAAAACTATATCTACCGCATTGGATCAATCAGAGTTTGGTGCTGCTTCAGAGGAGCAGGAATATCAATACTTTCACAATTCCTTGAATGGAAGTAAAGGATCACAGCTATGCTACAAAGTCAGGTCAAGCTCTACAAATGTTGCTGTGGTGGAAAAGAACCTTCAGGGTTATTGCAGCTCACACAAGATTTTGTTGGTAGGTGAAGGAAACTTCTCATTCTCTGCATGTTTAGCCAGAGCTTTCGTTCTGCCAGAAACATGGTTGCGACCTCTCTAAACTCTGAAGGTAATTATGCCAAATTTTAGTTTCGATAATAAGAAGTTGTTCTCTTAAATTTGATTGATACTTAATAGTTCGATGCTAATAATAGATAGATCAATTTTTGTGTATCAGCATATTTAGAGTGCAATTACGAGGATGCCATGAAAAACATATCTGAGCTAAAAATGAGAGGCTGCAAAGTCTACCATGAAGTTGATGCAACTAAATGGCAAATCAAAGTATTATGACAGGTCAATCATTTGATACGATCATCTATAATTTTCCACATTGCGGTGACTTCAGTTGCACGAAAAAAGCTTTGAGGTCAGAAATACGTCACTTCACAGTTCAAACATCCACAAAACACGAATAGTTTTTTTTCTTTTTAGTAACATGCGTACATTGTGCAGGAAGAACCAAGCACTGGTAAGACTGTTTATGAAGAACTCAAGCAAGATGATTAAAGAGGATGGTGAAATTCATATCAGGCACAAGATAACTCAGTTTTTCTCACAATGGAACTTAAGGGAACTGGCCTCTGAAGCAGGTCTAGTGGTCATTGATGAGGCTCCTTTCAACTTTCGTAGGTTCAAAGGTTACAATCCCAAGTATGGATTTGAAGGTGGAACTTTTAGAAGCAGTGATAACTTTTGTTGCCAGCCTTGTCATACCTACAAGTTCGCCTTGCCAAGTCATAAAAAAAACTGTGACGTGAAAACAGAGCTGAATGCCAAAGTTGGGATTGTAACCAGTGTGGGATATTCTCTTAGAGAAGTTGACTAGTCATTCACCAATGACTAATAATTCTCTTAGGGTAAGTTTTTCTCATTGTTGTTTACTTTCATATTTTCCGTTTTTGAAGATTGTTAACAATGCATTAATGTTTGCAGTAAATGGAACGTGAGAAGTTAAAATGATAGGTGAGTTTGTTATGGTAGTTTTATTCGTATCAAGCTGTGCACAAAAGGGTGGCGAAGGCCAGAATCTTGAACCACAAGGTAATTAAGACATGCATCAGAGGGCGAAGTGACGAGAAGGGTGGCGAAGGAGACTTCATATCGGAAGATAAGAGGTGAATGTAGACTACTGGCTGCTCGTGCTACTCGAAGTAACCGATTATGTACCTATTTTCAAAAGAGAACATGCATAAATGTAGTGAATATATTAGTACCTCGTGTAAAATATATAAATGCATATGTATTACACCTATACATTTTATTATAAAAATATTGCTATAATAAGTCTATTAGGGCATCATTAGTCCTCATATTTTAAAAAAAGATCACTCTTACATTTTATATCTAAAAACATCATTGTACAATCTTATTTTATCACTTTCCTTCATCATAATCTTAAAAAATATCAGGATGAAAGTTATTATATGTTTTTCATTTCATGGATGCAATCCTTTATCACGGCTAACATCACTCATTTCAACAATTTTTCAATTAATCAAAGCTCATTAAGAACATAAATTTTAAGATTGGATGAAAGTTGCCGTCACCATTAAGGATGGCCTCAAGGGCTGGAGAGCCTACAAGAAGTATAGCTACATAAACATGAATGCAGTTTTTACTTTTTATGTCATTTGTAGTAACTGTTGTGGACAACCAAAGTCCAATATTGAACTCAGATGGCTTGATTGCCATACCATTTAGCAAGATCACAGTCACTGAGCTAGATCACTCGGTAACTGTCATTAAAATCGTCAAGAGTGTGGGAGCTTGGTACGTATATGGCTAGGCCAACAAGGCAACAACCCCATTTGGAAAAATTATCGCTCTGTTTTAGACGAGAAGTTTTCTAACTTCTCTCTATATTTTTGGAACTTGGAGTGTTGCACTCCATTCCTCTCTTAGTTCATGCTAGGGGAGTGTCATCTTTTTCTGGTTGTTCTTCTATTTTGTGTTCTTTTTCTATTCCTTGCTATGTTTTTTTCTTGTTTGTTCTCTGTTTTTTCCCACCTTCTCGATCTTGATCTCTTGACTGATTTTTGGCCTTCATTGAAGCTAGAAGTTCCAATTATGGTTCCATCACCGTTTACGCGGCTTCTGTCGACCTCTCATGATACAAAGTTGATCATTCGCCGCTGGTACAGCCACCAGCTGCAGGTTATTGCAGGGTTGGTGCGTCGAGTCCTGTGATCTCTCCTCCCTTTCCACGCAGCAACCTCTTTCATGTGTTGTGATCTCTCCCCTTCTTTTCACGCAGCAGCCTCTTTCATGTGTTATGACCCCCCTTCCACACAACAGCCTCTTTCATGTGTTGTGATCTCTCCCCTCCTTTTCACGCAGCAGCCTCTTTCATGTGTTATGACCCCCCTTCCACACAACAACCTCTTTCATGTGTTGTCTTCATTAGGTTTGTGCATCCGTGCCATAAATCAGTCTTAAAGGTGATTAGAATTTCTTTCACGCACTCTGTCATTTTGTTTAGATCGTTATGAATTTTTTAGATTACTAAGTAGTGCTGAGCGAGACAAATGAATTGATTTAGCTCTTTGTTATTTTCATACTTTCCATAATGTTTGTCCACTTTCTATTTTGGGTGTCCCTTTTAAGTTTGTCCACTTTACTTTATTCTCCATCACATATTCTACTTTTTACTCATTTAAGTATTGATCATTTATTCTCAACCAGGGGCGGATGTATTAAGGGTGGGCCGGGGGCGCCCGCCCCCGGTAATTTTTCGAAACTTTGAATAAATTTAGAGTAAAATCGTTAAAAAATTTCAAATGTAGAGTGATTTGCCCCCACTGATTTTATTTTTATGCCTCCGGTTTTTCGAGAAAAAAATATATACTGAAATCGCCCCCGGTCAGGTTTATTTCTGGATCCGCCACTGTTCTCAACCATATATTTTATACATTCTTTCTAATTACCGTGTATTTTGTACTTTTGGACAAACAAAATGGGACGGAGAGAGTATCTTTTTGTTATTTCGAGTCAGACTAAGTTTTATTTAGCTTTTTAAGTCCTCGTGTTGTACACCTTGAATTATTGCCCTCTTTTTATTTAGTTTTATTTGGAGTGGAGTAGTTCCCCAAACTCGAGGTTTACAAGGATTTGGGGTAATAGAGAAATTAGGAAAAATTAAAAAGATGTACAGGAAACTTAGACAACATTGAAGATGAAAAATGAATGATGCTCCAAAAAAACACAACCTTTTGCTTAGAAAGCATCATCCCGTAAACTAGGGCACACATTTTTTGCAATGGTCATATCATACTACCAAAAGGAGCACCAAACTATCTATATACTGCTCTTAAGAATCATTTACAAGTAGTTAGGATGGAGTTGATAACATGCATGACTAGGCGAATGCTTGCAAGTTCAGGAGCGCTGATAGTTGGCAGGGAGCGGTGATGGCTTAGAATCTGATAAACCTGCTCAAAGATGGGTCGCACATGCATGGCAATCATCGGATCTGTTGGTTTAATGGCAACTGCAACATCTGTCATCCAAGCCAATTTTCTGGATGTATCGGCATGAATATCACAAGCAAGTTGCTGTAGAAGAGATAGCAGAACTCCCTGACTTAGGGGCACTGGAGTTGCTGACAAAAGCTTTTGCAAGTCGACCTGATCAATGAGAAACACTTGCTAACATATAATAATTGGAACACCAATGGCAAATTAATTGACTAGCTTCATGCATGCAAGCTCAAGAAAGTGAGCATCAAAAATACACTGAATATAAATGACAAATCAAATTAACTGTACGGGCAGACCTGACTGCAAAGCCAGGATACGATCGTAACATCACTTCTCTGCAAAGCTGATGTGAATGCTTCCTCATACTTGTGTTCCAATACCAGTCTCGACAACTCTTGGGTAGGATCTAGTGGTGCCTCGACCTGTCACAAAGTTCAAGATAATTATGTACATCAGTACTTAGTACATGGCCACAGACATTCAACAAAGGATAATTATAGACAAAGAAATTCAGTCTCGATGTACGAGAGCACTTGTACTACATCAAAAGTTGAAATAAGTTCATTATCTCCCTTGAGCTAATTTTAACAAATGAAGAGCACACAGACCTTGTCATGTAGACCGCTCAAAGGGCCACTTCTAGGTTGGACAACAAGAGGATTGACCCCATTAGCGTTCACCCCTGCAGCAGCAAGTGCTAAGAGCTTTCTTTGGCCATCTGCGAATTCCGCACTCAAGGTCTGAGTCATCAAAGATGCAGAACTCATTGCATCCTGCAAATGATGTGCAAGCAGGTAGGCATTATGGTCAAAAGGAACGTACCTCCGTCTATATACCAAGTTTGAAGTTTCATAATCAAGATTAATAATTCATACCCTTAGAGCAAGTGCAACAGCTGAATGCTGAGTCTCAAAATGTTGTAGTGCTGCTGTAGTATGTTCAACCATCCCCTTTTTTAGGCTCAAATCCATTTGTTCAAACATTGCTTTACATGACGACTCGAATGCAGGAACAACATTAGTTTCCAAACTGGATTTTAGGGACTCCTGTGAAAAACACAAAAGAAAAAAGCAGAGAACTTAATGATGAGTAGACAAATCCATACAGTTCCAGGTGGAATCTCAAATAGAGAACATATGGAGCTTTTAATCTTTAATGGGTGGAGTAATTGGCAGAACATATCATGATGATGATAAAACACTAATGGCGTATAATTGATGCATACGCGCTCTTTGCAAAACAAAAGAGAAATAGGTAACCTGCAGAGCCTGCTTTCCTGAAGTTTGAAACTGGGCTTGAATTTGGCGAGCAACTTTACCTTCAAGTTTTGCATTAACTGATTTTTCAAGTTGATTCCCCAGTTTATCACCTACTCCTCTCTACATAATTAAGTATGAGTTAGGAGTCTTTAATGAGATGCAGTAAGCATGATTGATATCTTTTTGGAGCAAACCTGGAATGCTTCCAATAGAGACGAAGAAACTGTTTTCTCAATTATAGGAGCCACTGCCCGTGCATAACTTGTTGCAACTGTAGCTAATTCTTTTTTCAGGGTCTTTTCTATCAAGAGCGGCATGTCTTTGTTTACAAGGCTAGTGACCAAATTTGTCGTTTGACTTGAGCGATCTTTTGCCGTCTTCTCACTTTTTTCATTTTCCTCTTGAGAGCGAGCCCACAATGCATCTATGTTGGCTTTGACAGATTTCTCCATAGTCCGCCCAAGTGATGCCTCAATTCGTTTGCCTTCTTTGGTTATCGCGCCAGCTACCAAGGTAGGAATTTGCTTTTGCATTTTTTTTGCGCCGTCAGAAGCTGCAGAAAGGACAAATTGCATGCCAAATTAATTAAATAAAATGAATTCACACAACATTTGTGGATAGTATGATGGCCAATAAACAAATGAAGAGAAATCAGATGTATTAGCTCCCTATATTATCACAGTGAATTATTCGATATTAGAACTTAAGCTCTACAATAACAAGATACAATAGAGATGCTTTTTTGCAGTGCTCTCATATGACACCAAAATATTTTAAAGTAATTGGTTGCTACTCTAAGTAAATTATCAAAACAAATCACCTGTTCACAAGTAATATGAAACTCAATAGGATATTAGTTATTGTATACATTAAATTAATGGAACAAGTATAAATTGAATAATGCACAAATGACAAACCAAATCACTGACCTGGCTAAGCAAGTTCTGAATGGAATGAAATTGAGAAGAAGAGGCTTCCCCGGACTGAATGTCTGAAACCACAGCTTGCTCATTAACTGAGTCTGATGCATAATGAGGTGGAGAAGATGGACCCAATGCTTGAGTATTTTTACCTGTCTGTCTTTTACCTTTATCCAATGCCGATTCTGCTGTGTTCTGTTCAATTACGGCAACATATGAGTTAAAGTCCTTGTCAGGAACTTTGACCAGTGAATCATTTACTTCATCAGACACATTTGGCGCTTCATCAGACACACCAGCAATGTGCTTAGCTTCGTCTACGACATTGTTTTCAGATGGTATGACATTGCATTCTCTAGCTACCTGAATACCAAGACCCGAAGCTTGAGAACAAAAATATTTCCGATGCTGCTCCGAGGAGACATCATGAGGTTCTTCTCGAGGGGAAGGTGGATTATTCTGATCCAATTTTGCTTCGCCCACAACCTTAACATCAACCTCTTCATGCCCTTTATCGTTTTCCAAAACCACATCCTGAATAGTTGGCTCTTCATCATTCTTACATTCAACTGCATATGCAGGATCGGCCGAAGAAACAGCACCACGTATATCTGCTGGAGTGATTAAATGGGGAGTTTGATAATTGTTCATGGCATGTTGATTTATAGCATTAGAAGTGTTATTCTGGACAACTTTCCTCTCAATGTTGATTGAATCATCATCTTGTGCTCCATCAGACAAATCTGCACGGATGTTGTCCGTTATCCTGTCAATTGAATAATCAACAACTTGGAAATCTCCACCATGCTCACTAAGAGCCGGACTTGGTTGATGACTATGTGAATGAGTACTGAAGCCAGAAAGTTTGCTGGACAACCTTGGACTCAATGCAGGCGATGGTAATGCACATCACTGACATAAGGATCAGCACCAATAATAGGACCCCCAACTTTGTTTTCGCCTGTTAGAGTTGCCACATCAGAAGAGTCCAAGTTCACATTCTGTCTTGACCCTAGCTCACTCCTTGGGCTGCCTTCTTGTGCCGGAGGCTTCTGTTCGGTGCTGGTAAAAGGCATCTCCACAGGTTTTACAGTTGGGCTTGATAAAGGCAATTCCTCAACAGTAGTGATTGAGTTAATGCTTTCCACTTTCTCTAATCCGGAGTTGTCCGTTAGGGGAGGAAGAAATTGTGATATGTTTAAAGCATATTGCTGTATTGCTTGTGTCTGAACACAATACAATTGCACAATGTGCTCGCCATTAGATAACAAATCACTGGTCCCAGTGAAACTCAATATAGGCATGGTGACGGTGAACTCTGCAATATAATCCATCCGAGTTGAGGCTGGGTTACCACCATACTCTATGTGCACTGCATAGATAGCATTCTTTTTTGCATTTGCAACTAATATAAGGCCAGGTTGAGACAGCACCAAAACTTGGTTAAAGAATGCCTCCTCCATCTTTGATTCACTCGAACTCCTGAGTTTTAACGTCTGGGTACACTTCCATGATTCTGCATCACTAGGCAACAGCCAGCCTTCCTCACCACCTGAGGCCCAGAATTTAATTTCCTGATTCAGCAGTCCCTGTGTTCAAACATGTGTTGACAAATTAGACAATGGACAGAGTAATTTATTTTCATAAAAGTAGGTTAACTGCAATATGTACCCCGGTAATTAGTATAATATGATCTGGCCTGTGAGGGGCAGTTAAGAACGTTGCAGAACTAACAGGATTCCCAGCATGGGGTTTCAATGTCAAAAGTGGGACAGCTTTGCGATCTTCCCAAATTTTTATCTGTCTCGCAAAGCAATTTGTGAGTTCACTGAAATGCTACAGAAATGCTTCATGTACGAAGCACAAAAGTAAAATACAGAGAAAATGATTAGACATGTATACTAATGCACACAAGAATTTGCAGAATTTATTAATCAGAATGCTTATAAGGTCTGAGGACAGTAATTATGCATAATACTGTGCTGCTGCCTTCATTCGAAGATAATTTAGGCTGCACATCTGACGTCAATAAAAGGCAAAGGCGTATTAAGCACAAATGTTTAGCATAACTTCAGAACATGAAAAGCAATTTGCATGCAACCAAAGCAAAATCACAATTTGTGAAATACAAGGTTGTATAGATTTATGAGTTGTCTAGTAAATGAGGACCCTAAATAGCTAAATATCTCAACCATCTCCCATAGCATGACAAGATAAAATATAAACTTGGTATGACACTTGACACACATATATTTAATCCAATTTAGTTGAGGCGTCGTGTTTTGCAAACTAATTCCTAAGAACCTATGTACTCCTTTCAACGTATTAAATAGCAGGTTTCTCTTTAGCTTTACTCATCACTTCTATAAGAAATAAAGTCCAAGAAAAATCTGAGATGTATTTAAGCACTGAATGAACTCTAGACATACCGTGCCATCAGTAGAAGCAGAAACTAGGCGTGTTGTCATCCACTGACACATAGAAAGATCGGTCACTTCACCGTCATGCTTGCCGACAAACTGCACTCCGTCTATTAGCTTATCTATCGGACATTTCAAAGGTTCCTCCGCTGAAAATTCTATCCCTTTGCCCACTTTTGTGGTATCTAGGCGCAGAATCCGGGTTCCCATCCCAATGACCAATACCTCCTGCATAAATATATCAAAATAAGTCATTTAAGAATGTTTCAATTACATGAGATGTTGGGGTTGAAAACAAGCATTAAACAAACATATGAATTACCTGTTTGTGACAGTGCCAGCAAACTCTTGGATGAATAGGTTCATCATCTCCTTCCACTTGGACGGCAACAATAATTTTTCCTGTTATTTGTGGCTTACTTTCCTCGTCAGGATCTTCAGAGAGTTTCCAAACGTAAAACCGCCCATTTACACTTGCACTGCAAAGACGTTTGTTAGTGACATCTCCAGAGTAAAATGAGGATATCAACGGTACAGACATGCACTACCTGGCAAGGAGATGCACATCTTCCGCAAAAAATGCTGTATCGGAGACCCTCTAAATAGGTAGCAAATAAATGTTAGTTACAATAACAAGAGTAACGAACTTGAGAGACAATACAAAGTATATTAAGACATCTCTGGTGAGAATTCCAGGCCATAACTTTACATTCTCGACTACATAGCATCTGATTAGTATCTTGTTCTAAAAAATTGTTTGCATAAAGACCTTAGAGTCTTAGATTATTAACGAACAGCCAAGCTTGCAGTACAGAGGGAGAAGTAACTTAAACCAGTCCTTTAAAGCCAGATTAGGTAAACCAGAATGCCACATTTCTGCGGGAAAATAAATGCAAGAGTAGGAACTAGGAACATACAGAGTTGTGCCCTTTCAGCAATGACCTCAGTGCGGTGTTAATATTGAGAACACGAATGTTACCCATCTTCAATCCATAGCAGATGTAGGTCTTATTCACAGCAATTTGTCTCCCAACAACAAGCTGCGGATCAGAATTATACTTAGTAATAGGAGTAACCTCTAGCTGCGGCTGCACCTCCCCTTGCAATCTAACATCAATATCATAAACAGCAGGATCACCAACCAAGCGTCTACCTTTAGGCAATTTACTACTAGGCATCCTCATAACACCAGGCTGAACCACAGCCGCAGGATTGACAGTCACTGGCGGAACAGCAAAATCCGCAGAGCGAGACTGAACAAGAGTATTAATTGGCTGCATAGGAGGTATTTCAAGATTAGCAGGTGGAGCGCTAAGCATGGCCATTAACCTAACGCCAAGATTAGGTCCGGAAGAGGATTAGGCTGTTGTGGAAGAGTAGTTGGAAATGGAAGCGGTCTATTGCTGTTGTTTGGGTGCATCAGCTGCTCAGGTGTGTAATTAGGCATCTGGTGAGGATACTGCTGGTGATACTGATGATGATACTGTTGGTAAGGTGCAGCAGCGGGGGAAGGAGGTGGCTGTTGAGGTGGATATGAGTAAGGGCCGGTTGGCGGTGGATAAGGTAAAGGCTGGGAATTGAAATTGTTGTTAGGGTTAGGGTTTGAATTGGGATTAGGGTTTGGTGATGGTTTGAAGAGTGTGTTAATGTCGTAGAGTTGATTGGATTGGTTGTGATTGTTGGGAGTCGTCATCGATCTGCGCGATCGGGTCGGGTTTAGCAAGTCGCGTCGTGGCGGAGGCGCTGATTAGATAGATCGAATCGAATCGAACCGACGAAGAAGCCGGAAATGAGATTTAATTGATCGCAACGAAATAGAGAAGACCTCGTCGACTCAAGAAATTGGAGTGACTGCGAATAGCGATGGTTCGTAGCAGAAGTGAAGATTTTGAAGATTAATTGGATCTAATTTTTTGTGGGTTTTCTTAAAATTACTTTTAAATTGTATCCGATTAATATCGGTATTTTGAGAATAGAGATCGAATGACCAACTGATAAATATTTATTTTTTAAAATTTCGATGTTTTTAGATTGATTTTATGTTTTTAGACATATTTTTATGTTTTTAGACGTATTTTATTTTTTTAGACGTATCAAGTGACTAATCGATAGAACTTATTTCGAATCAAAATATAACTTTTTAAAAAAAGAACTTCAATTGTTGTTCTTTGAGAGGGCACCGAATAAATTCATGATTGAGCGCGATAATATCCAAATCATTTACATCATGGAATGCTTACAAGATTTATCATATATGAGAGCGGTGAATGGAAATACAGTTGAGATACATCACACAAAGATATGGTTACAGATTTCATGGATACGGACAGGTTTATTTAACCGAAGAAGCTAGGATCATAGCCATTGCTGGAAGTAGCAAGGATGTAGTAAGCAACAATGTGTCCAATGGAACCCCAAGCAAGAACATCAACAATGTTAAACCCAACAGGATCATTAGACTTCAACAAACTAACATACTCTTTTGCACGTGTGTCTCCTGCTTCAAAGTGTGTCACTCCATTCTGCTGTGGCAAGCCTTGTTTCGCAACGTTCTCCCTCTGGAACTTGAAAAACACAAACCTGCCTAAGAATAAAGACAGGCCAGTACTGAGGCTGATTACTAGAGATGGGTTCAGCTCAGATTTGATAGTTGCGGATCTTCGGCGAGTGAGAGTTTGAACTGGTGCAGATGCTGAGAGTGTGTTTCTTGTCGGTTTGAGGCCGTGGAAGGTGATGGAGGAGGGTGTGAGGATGGAATTGTGGTGGGGTTTTGAGAGGAGTGGGGTGAAGAGTGATGAGGTTGCTCCTGCTGCTGCCATTTTTTGCTGCTAGTTGCTTGATCTGAGCTGATCTGAGTTGATCTGAGTTGAGGATGTGGGAAGTGGAAGTTGTGTGGCAAGAAGAGTGTTTGATATAGATTTTGTGGATGGATAGATAAGAGACATTTGTGTTGTGAGGAGGAGAATGAGATTGAGATTTCTGATGATGAAATGGCAGGTGGGTATTGGTCAGCAGTCAGCTTAGGAATCAGATTATTTTCTGACATTTTCCAAACTGTTTATTATACACAGATTGCAAACAATAATCCTATTACAAATGCTATTAAAAATTTCTGTAAAATATTTCTTCTAGCTGATCCTCTGGCTTATGATGCCTTGGATAGATCCGACCAATCCGAGGATTGTGACGATGAAGCAGATGAGACTGAAAACTCGAAGAACTATCCATTTTTGAGTCCATGGAATGATTTTCTTCTGAACAAGGTACATTTCGACCGGGAAGTAGACTGCTAATGGCCAGAAATTTAAGGCTCCTAGTACTCCTAAAACTGCATTGTAGTAGGGAAATACCATGGCTAGGACAGTAGACGATATGACGTAGGCTGTTCGAAAACATATTCTGAAAAGGTTGATTCTGAATGAAGGCATGAGAGGGAGTTTGAATGGTGGAACTTGGTTACAAAGCTGTTTTCAGGATACTTTTTTGACATCCATCTTTCGAAAAATGCAAATACTGGCTGACTGTAAACCTGTTTCAAATTTAAGCCAAGTGAGAAAAATGTCAAAAAGTTCCAAAGATTATATTTTTTCTCCAAAGTGAAGGGTTGAAACCTGATAGCCACCGATGAGATGAATGACAACGCAAGCATTAGCGAAATCAACGAGCCAGAACGGCTCATAAAATCCGAACCCTGTCAAAAGATTGCCTGGAGTCTCACTGCCAAAAGCTGCATATCCAAAACAGCCACAGCACATGTAAAAGAATGTTGTGACAAAGATTGCATTCCTCGACGCCTTCTTCATAGTCTTGTTCTCCGGCGGTGATGACCTTAATGTATCCTGATCGAACCAATC
>QZGG01002269.1:0-41493 GCA_006409495.1 Sedum album
CTTTGGTAGGCCAGTCCTTAATCTTACTATTGTAGGCACTTTATTCTTTATGATTACCATGGTCATCATTTTTGCCTCTGTCAGATCCAGGACATTGATGACTGTGTTACAGATGACATAACACTCAATGTAAATGAGAAGCAGTCGGAATTTCAATCTTTGGCTCAAGGACATCTTCCACAAGTTGATGACGGGGTATAGTTTTGAGTTTTCATTAGCATTAAATCTCGATTAAAATAAAAGTAGCATATTTATTTGGACTCTAAATGCTCTGCCATGGAAGGATGATAGATAAAATGCAATGCTTCCATTTGGAAAACTAGCAAGCAAAACTGAGGCAATGTATAACAAAACATGTGCCCTTGTGAAGAGAGTAATTTCTTATTTGATGGACATTTTTACATTCAGGATGATAGTGATGTGGTGCAAGATCTTCCTTCACCTCTCTCAGCAAGCAGTACAGCCACTAATGGCCGGAGGTACGTCACGAAGTTCTTTCTCTTCTCTATTTGCTTTATCTTGCATTTGTTCTTGAAGTTTCACTCATCATATTTTTGACCGCCTACTTATTGTCCTTAGAGTAAAAAATGACAAATCGGATGATGAGCCAAGTGTTTCATCTTCAGTGTTGGAGCTCCGTCCTGAAAGCAATGGTATGAATAAACGAGACATGGATAAGAATGGATCGCACATAGATAAAGCCGCTGTGTATGCCCGGAGAGAAAGTTCGACAGAGTTGAATACTTTATCTGACAACATTGTTTCACCTTCGCCTTCAGAAAGGTATCCGCCACGGTCATGCCATGTTAGCTTTTATTTAGTTCAGCGTAAGAATCTATCTTCTCATAAGAAAACGGTCATCTGGTTATTATTTTATTGACCATAACAACATCAAAACAAATGGTCATTGATTGGACTAGTAGATTTCCATTGCTATGACTGTCCTGGCCTGTTATATAGATGTTACTTGTAACGTAGTTGTATTTCTTGTCATTTCGCGTCAAAATATCAGAAACCTATAGTAATTTATTATCATGTGTGGTTTTAGTCATAGTGACCTGTGGCAAGAAAACCAAGGCAATTTGTCATATTCTTTGACCTTTGCTTATGTATTTATACTTTTAATGATTGCATGTGTCCTATGTGATAAAGAAACTTTTTGCGTATAGTGGTAAATTTGCACAAAGCCGGGCTGATGTTGTGCCTAATTCAAATGGAGGATTGACCCCGCAGCCAGGAGATGGTTCACTCAAAGAGTCATTTGTACAACCATCAAAATCAGGTATACTATTGTTTCAATCCGAGATTTTGTTTTCGTAGATATAGTTGCTCAAATTACTTAAAATTCCATCAGGCAATGATGAGCCTGATGAAAAAGCCAAAGGTCCGGTTGTTCAGCAGAGAGGACGTTTCAAAGTTACATCTGAGAATCTTGATATGGAGAAGGCGAGTTTGCCTTTCATACAAGTTTTTAAGACAATCCTCTTAGATGTTGACATGTCTTTTGCCACTTTCATTTAGGTTGCCCCTTCTCCTATGCTTCAAAAAAGTCGTAGCATGCAGGTTGGTGATTGTTATATATGGCTACTAAAAATCTTGAAGGCATTGGAATATTTGAAATTTGAGCCCACCGCAGCAGTGCGTTGAGTTCACGTATAGAGTATTTAACCTAGAATATAGATGCATTTAAAGACTAAGGAAAAGACTTCAAGATTTACTTATGTTGCAAGTAAATCATGATTGACAAAATACAAGTGTTTTAGGTGATTACCCTACATCAAGGAGCATCTCTCGCACTGGCACCACCAATTGTTGACATTGCATTACCAGCAACTCAGCAAGGGAATTCGTCATTTCTTTGGTTGTTGTCCATGCTGAATGCAAATATAGCTGAAAGGGTATGCTGTTTGAAGGATTTTCAGTGTACTCAAGTTAACTTTTAGATAGCTCGTGATTCCTTTCCTTGGATTGATTTTGGCAGGATTCTTTGCTTAACCTAATGAGGCCAATGTGGGGTGGTGATGATATAGGTAGTGGTAGTACATAATTACTCATGTATCCAATCAATATATATACTGTATTTCTTAACTTTGTTTCAAACTCAGGGAATCACGATGGCAGCAATATACAGTTAACAACAAACTCGACAGAAAAATCACTGGTAAGTAAAATATGTGTGGTTAATACTTGGCAGTAAAAATTTCTTGTCATTTACTCCAAAACAATTCGTTGCTGTCCCTGGTGTATTCCAACTCAGAAAAATATCGGCCAGTTAAGCATTGTATGGGGTGCTGCCTTACTAGTACAAAGAGTAGTAGCAATTATTTGATGTGGAATTCATGTGTTTCTTTGCAGCTAGAGGCTGCACATGATAAAGAAAAAGAATTATTACGTGAAGTCATTGACCTCCAGGGGAGGTAACTAATCTTCAGTAGTTTGGTATTGCACCAAACGAATGCCATATTCTGACTCTAACTATACCAGAGCTATTGTTGGCAGGCTCGTTTGTGCACTGGAGGAACTTAACAAATATAAAACTGAGCATGCCCAGGTCAATCGCCCATAGTCTCAGTCAAACCTATTCAGGCATAATCTGGCAGCTGGATGTGGAAGAAGAGAATCTACGCTTGGGTTATTTATTTTGGGTATAATTATTACCTTTTGATGGATATTTTCACTTATTGAAAAATAATGTTGGTGGTGGTGGGGTGGTGAGATAAGAGTGTGTTGTATAAAACCTTCTGATCACATTTTTCAAGGCGAATTTCATTCAGTTTCTTATGTAGGTTTTAGGAAGTGTATACGGCCTTTCACTTTGCAATACCGTGTCTCTAAGTGTAGAGGTGGAGATGAAGATTATGTTAATTTTTGAATCTCACTGTGGGATTTTAAATGCTGAATGATTTACACAACTTGCATCAGTTTTCAATATTATTCTGCCTGTGTACAGTATTTTCCATTTGCAGTTGGAGCATAGTTTTCTTTCATCTTGCTGTTTCAGAGTTTTGTGACCTTTTAAAAGAGAGCTGAACATAAGTTTGCAAAGAGTCACTGAAATTGAGCTGGCCATGAGATCACACAGTTTAAAAATGGCTTAGAAGCTTGATTCCTCAGTTGATGGCCGCCTCAAAAAGTATCTTAAGCTGTTTGCGAGCACCTGCCAATTTTCATCAAGTAAAGTCCCGATCAGTTGTGCTTTCGGGCTTTAAACATTTAATAAAGGTAGTCTAGTCTTACCTGTTGGAGGGGCTTGCTGATGGGATTATTTCGGTAGCTAACATGAAATTTTGCTTTAGCCAACAATCCCTGGAGAGGGACAAAAGAGTAGTTATTATTAGCAATATATGTTAGGCCCATTATTGGCCCATTTAGTTTCCTATATATATCTAGTTATGTATTATGTATGAACCTAATTTTGCATTACATGAAACCCTAGCCGCTTTGCATTGTTTTGTCTTGCTTGATTTCTACATGGTATCAGACGCCATACGGTGATTGATTGAAATTGTTTTCGCTTGGTGACTGAGTTATGGTATCCGAACATATGCAATTTACCACCTTGATTTGATGTGTGCAACGTGTGTGATGTGTGCAATGTTAGAGTGTGCGGGCGGCCGGGAAGCTTGTTTTGTGTTTTGAATTTTGTTTTTTGTTTAAGTTTTGTTTCGAGTGTTTGAATTGGTGATTTTCGATATGGCTGGGAGGAACGATGATTCGTTACAGGCTGTTAGTGTCCAATTGAATGGACAAAATTATTCGTATTGGTGTTATGTGATGAAGAATTTTTTGAAGGGTAAAAAGCTGTGGGGTATTGTTTCCGGCACTGAATTGAAACCAACCGATGACAAGCATGCGCAATACAATGAGATGTTGTCAAACTGGGACGTCAACAATTCGAAGATCATCACTTGGATCAACAACTCGGTTCAACAGTCCATTGGTGTTCAGTTAGCAAAGTATGATACAGCTAAAGAGATCTGGGATCACTTGGAACGATTGTACACTCAATCTAACTTTGCAAAGCAATATCAATTGGAAATTGATATACGAGCCCTACATCAGAACTCGATGACTATCCAAGAGTTTTATTCTGCCATGACCAATTTGTGGGATCAACTTGCGTTGACAGAGTCGCCAGAGTTGCGAGTATTTGCCCCTTATATCGCTCGTAGGGAAGAGCAGCGCTTGGTACAATTTTTGATGGCCCTTCGGGATGAATTTGAGGGACTCGGGGTTCCATTCTCCATCGTAATCCGCTGCCATCTGTGGATTCTGTGGTTAATGAATTGTTAGCAGAAGAGTTACGGTTGAAATCACGTATTGATAAATCAGTTTCGGATACCTCAGTCTTTGCAGCACAAACTCGGAAGTTTGATGATAAAAGGTCTGGATCTCGGGTTGCCAAAGATGAATGTAGCTACTGCAAAAAGAAGGGTCACTGGAAAGCCCAATGTCCTCTGTTGGTTAACAAATCTCAGTCAAGCACCCAATCTAAGTATTCAGCCACCCCATCCACCGCAGCAATTGTCTCACCGGTCGATTCTGGAACAAGTCACACCCCTGATTTGGCATCACTTACAGAGCAGTTTCAGAAGTTCATTGCCTTGCAGTCGCATGCCATGTCCGCTTCCCATTCAGGTTTGAACACTAGTAATGCATCAGGTACACCCTCTCCTTTTGGATTCTTGATTCTGGTGCTTCACGTCATATGTCACACGATTCTAGCTCTTTTGTGTCTGTTAAACCTATTCCTGCAGAATCTATTATCACCGCTGATGGCACTCCTGTGTCAATCAGTGGAGTTGGCCCTATTTGCACCCCTACCATGTCATTTTCGAATGTCCTTCATGTTCCTAATTTGAAGTTAAACCTTGCTTCTGTTGGTCAATTGTGTGACTCTGACTTACTTGTCACATTTTCTCGTTCTTCTTGTTATGTGCAGGACCCTCATTCAAAGAAGCTAATTGGGACAGGTCGTAGGCAGGGGGGACTTTATGTATTAGATTGGTTGCAAGTACCTGAGGTTGCAGCATCTAGCATAGATTTGTCTTCTTTTCGTCTGAGTCCTTCTTCGTCTAGTTTTTACTTATGGCATTCACGTCTAGGACATGTTTCTGGCCCTCGTTTAAAGTACTTAGCTTCTACGGGGGCACTAGGAAAGCTAAAAACACATGATATTTCAGATTGTCGTGGATGTAGATTAGCTAAACTTTCTGCACTACCTTTCAATAAGAGTATTTCAGTTTCTGTCTCTCCTTTTGACTTAGTCCATTCCGATGTCTGGGGCCCTTCACCTGTTTCTACAAAAGGTGGATCCCGATATTATGTGTCGTTCATTGATGATTGTACTCGTTACTGTTGGGTCTATCTTATGAAACATCGTTCTGAATTTTTTAGCATCTATCAAATGTTTCGTGCCCTAGTTAAGACTCAACACAATGCTGTCATCAAACGTTTTCGTTGTGATTTGGGAGGTGAATATACCTCGTCTCGTTTTCTTGATCTCCTAGCTTCTGATGGTACTATACGTCAAACATCTTGCACAGATACTCCTGAACAAAACGGTGTTGCTGAAAGAAAACATAGGCACATTGTTGAGACAGCACGTTCCCTTCTGTTGTCTGCTTCTGCCCGAGCTCATTTTGGGGAGAAGCTGTCCTTACTGCTGTTTACACCATTAACAGAATTCCGTCTTCTATCACATCAGGTTTGTCTCCTTTTGAGAAACTTTATGGTCATGTTCCTGATTACTCTTTCTTGAGAGTTTTTGGTTCTGCATGTTTCGTTTTGAGGCCTCACGCCGAACGCAGCAAACTCACCGCCCGTTCTGTTCTTTGTGTGTTTATTGGCTATGGTGATGGTCAGAAAGGTTATCGTTGTTACGATCCTGTTAGTCAGAAAATTTATGTCTCTCGTCACGTTGTCTTCCTTGAGCACATTCCTTATTTCTTGATTCCGTCTGACACTCCTAGTACACAAATGTCTGATCTCACTCGTATTGATCCTTTTGACTCTGATGTAGTTGATTTACCTGAGAACACAGATGTTGTTGACACTTCTGAGAACACAGATGTTGTTGACACTTCTGATGTTATAGATGCGCAGCCACAGGTTACTGATGTCACTGATTTGTCTCCTGCTCCTGCTGCTGCCAAGATGATGCTCCTTTGATTGAGGATCCTCCCTCCACTCGATACCCTCGACGAGAACGTAAGTCTAAGCAGTTACCTGATTATGTTTATTCGACATATTCCTCACCTTTTGTGTCCTTTTTGACATCTGTTCACAAATTGTCTGAGCCCTCCTCGTACAAAGAGGCTGTTCTTGACCCTTGTTGGCAGCAGGCAATGATGACGAACTCTCTGCACTATCCAAAAACAGAGACGTGGGATCTTGTTCCTCTACCGACTGGTAAGCATGCTATTGGATCACGTTGGGTATATAAGATAAAAACCAAGTCAGATGGGAGCATTGAGCGGTACAAGGCTCGTTTGGTTGCTAAGGGTTTTACTCAGCAGTATGGTATGGATTATGAGGAGACTTTTGCACCAGTTTCCAAAATTGTTACTATTCGTACACTTATTGCAGTTGCTTCAGTGAGGCAGTGGCCTATTTCTCAGTTGGATGTTAAAAATGCTTTTCTAAATGGTGATCTTCATGAGGAGTTTACATGACTCCTCCACCAGGTGTTACCCATGGACCGGGGGAAGTTTGCAGGTTAAAGAAAGCATTGTATGGGTTGAAGCAAGCATCACGTGCTTGGTATGACAAGTTTTCGGTTGTGGTTTCCTCCCTTGGATTTCAGACCAGCCCGTATGATTCTGCGTTATTTGTCAGATGCACTCCTTCTGGTCGTACTTTACTTTCTTTATATGTGGATGACATGATCATTACAGGAGATGATATTGCTGGAATTGCAGAACTGAAGCACCACTTAGCTCGTGAATTTGAGATGAAAGACTTAGGTCCTTTACGATACTTTCTGGGAATAGAGGTGGCTTCATCTCCACGGGGTTATCTTCTTTCTCAGTCTAAGTACATTGGTGATATTCTTGATCAGGCCCGTCTTTCTGATACTCGTGTTGCAGACACTCCTATTGAGACTAATGTCAGGTATACTCCCACTGATGGCATTCCTTTGACGAACCCCACATTGTATCGGACTTTGGTTGGCAGTTTGGTGTATCTTACCATCACTAGACCAGACATTGCTTATGCTGTTCATGTTGTTAGTCAGTTTGTTTCGGCTCCTACTACTGTACACTGGGCAGCTGTGCTTCGCATCCTGCGTTATCTTCGGGGAACACAGTTTCAGAGTTTGTTGTTTCCATCCACTTCTTCCTTGGAATTGCGAGCTTATTCTGATGCTGATTGGGCTGGTGATCCTTCAGACCGAAAGTCTGTGACAGGTTTTTGTGTATTTCTTGGTGACTCGCTTATCTCTTGGAGAAGTAAAAAGCAACAGGTTGTATCTCGTTCTTCTACAGAAGCTGAGTATCGTGCTATGTCTGACACTACTACTGAGATTGTATGGCTACGTTGGTTACTTGGAGACATGGGGGTTACGCTTTCCAGACCCACTCCTATGTATTGTGACAATTCTAGTGCAATCCAGATTGCTCGGAAATTCAGTCTTTCATGAGCGTACGAAGCACATTGGGGTTGATTGTCATCTTACTCGACACCATTGTCAGCATGGTACTATCTCGCTACCGTTTGTTACTTCTGCTATGCAAGTTGCAGATTTGTTCACGAAAGCTCACACTGCTTCACGGTTCCGTTTCTTGGTCGGCAAACTCTCGATGCTTTCGGTCACCGCATCATGAGTTTGAGGGGGGATATTAGCAATATATGTTAGGCCCATTATTGGCCCATTTAGTTTCCTATATATATCTAGTTATGTATTATGTATGAACCTAATTTTGCATTACATGAAACCCTAGCCGCTTTGCATTGTTTTGTCTTGCTTGATTTCTACAGTTATGAATATCTTCAAATGCTTTATAACTAGGTAAAACTAATTTTGACACCAGTTATAAATACCTCGGTGTCGAATTCTCCAGATTCTACGGCAATATTAATGTCTGTGATGATCTTCACAAGATCGAGTAGAAGTCCAGGGCGGTCCACTGTTTCCACGTATAGTAAGCTACAAGAAACATGGAAGTTGTTATTTTAAAATTTGATTTCAATCATCTGGCCAGGGCGATGGGGAAGTTTAAGTGTTGAAAGTCGAAACATATCAAATCTGAAAACTTTGTGCTTCAAGTACCTTCGCTTTGGCCCATCATCAGTCACTCGTACGCGGGTCGCTATATCAACATCTATCTGAGAATGAATCAAATCACATATTTAAATAAGACACGAAGCAACGAGCAGATTTTAAGAAATCTAAAGGTAACAATAGTAGACCTGTTGTTTTGGTGGTGAAATTCCGAAAGCTGCTCCCATTGCCAGTTGAGCACTTGATTCCTGTTCCACAATTTTAGTGTCAAAAAATGCTTGAGAGGAATCTGCTTCTAACATTCAGAACATGATATACTCGTTTGAGAAGCAGCAAAAGTAGCGTACAGGGTGATACTCTAGCAAATTGTTAATAATTGTCAAACGGATAGCTTCAAGTAACTCCGGGTCTTCCACTTTCCGGCCATTATCACTGGGATGAGGAAGAAAATTCATCAGCCAATGACGAGAAAAATGGGACTACTATTCTATGCGATAAGTGCAAAAGATCTGTATTTTAGATTGGCCAAAAAATTGTGGATATCTTACGCTCGAGTAATGGCAAACATGTTGTGCTTTCCAGAGGAGTCCAAAAACACGTTGGCTTTCACAACATTCAGTCCAAGATTTTTTAGTGCATTCATCTGCAACCCATATAGTACTGTGCTAAATATTCTAGGAGAAATATTCACAAATAACCAAAATTTTGATAATAAGTTTAAAACATTGGTCATTGGATAATTTAGTAAAAAAGTCTATTATATAAATGAATTCAAAAGAAGCTGTACCGTGTCAAGAAGAAGTCCAAGCCGGTCACCAAAAGTAATTTCCACTACAGTGGCATCAGGATCCGAGTCTTGGTCTATGATAACTTTAGGAGTCGGAATCTCAGTGTCATTAGAACTTTCATCCTACCACATATATAAAAACAATTATTTACGAACTCATTACTGATCTTACAATGAAAGCTGAAAAAAAGAGTCAAACCAACAAATTTATTCAGGTCTCATACCTCCACGGCTGTGGCTGATGATGCTTGAACTGGAAGCACCATAGATAAGTCTCTGAAATCATATAAAGGAGCATTTAGATGAGCTGAAGTGGTGTGTGCGTCTGTAAGTACAACTAATCTCAGGCTAGCGACACGACATAAAGACGCAAGCTGATAACTTAAACCCCATTTGCTCTATGTTTTTAAGCAAACCAGCATTTTGTGGCACACATGGAAATGAGAAGAGTTCCTAAATAAATATACGAACATTTTAGAACATGAATTTCAGATCTTTATAGAAATTGGAGAACTAAGGTGAACCACAGATCTTCTGTTAAACTAGTAATGTCAGCCTTTGCAAAACAGATGAGCACAGAGATCAATGAAACAGCAATCTCCCTACGAAACACACAATCTACCAAACCCAAATAGGTATCATAGAAAAACAAAAACCACAATTTCCAAAATCTCACCTTTTCTTCAAAACATTGCTAGATCGAAGAACATCAAACCCAAACCCAGATTTTAAAGCACACCCACTTGCTAGATTCTTATCTATGGCAGCTTTCAGCCTAGACCTGACCCCAAAACTCCCATAAACAAATCCCAAACTAGCAGCAGCTGCAGCCATTTTCTTCAGATGAAAACAAGCAATCTGAGTACCAAATCTGAAGCAATTGGTTTGGAGGAAGCTAAAGAGTGTACACAATGGTTAAAGTCATCATTTTTTATATGGTTATTGATGAAAAAACAATGAGGGATGGAATGAAGTTCTTGAGGATGCAAAATTGTGTGCTGGAGATGTTTACTGGTTTGGATTGGATGGACAGATTGGAAGTGGGTAATTTAAGAAAATAATATTACTGAAATATCAAAATTGAATTACAATAACATTTATAGATTTTTTAAAGAAATGAATTTGTGAATTGAAAGGTGGGAACATGGAAGCCAATCCTATCTCATCTGTTCACTTCATCCATTTTCAGCTGGAATCATCTACTTGGTGCTTACTTGTGCATTTTATCTGCTCATCCATTTTCAATTATTGATTTAAAGATGGTTTCTTCTGCTGGACCTTAAAATGTCCATTTTCAGTCAACTTTTATTTATCTTCTTCCCAAGGTTGGGATCACCAAACTTTACCAATAATCATTTGACCCATCTTGATCATATTTTTGTGTTCCATTCAGTTTAAATCCGATATGTAATTCGATATTTTATATAAGATATTCTCAATTATAAAGTTAACATTGTATAATAATGTGAAAAAACATGTTGGTATATAAATTGCTCAAATCTAAATCCAATAAAATGTCATAAAAAAAGCCCAATGAGAATTATTCAACCAAAACGGCGGCAATTACATGTCGTTTTGACGCGCAATCACGCTTTACAGCGCATCAACCAAACACGACACAACTAAAGAGAGAAGAAATCGCTTGACGACGAGATCGCTTCGCTCGTAGCCATTTCGCGTCTTCGATCGTCATCGTCCGATCAATACGATTCACCCGCAGCTCTAAACGACGTCGCTTCATCAGATGAGTCCGACAGTGGCATAGTTGACGCCTTGCGGCAGAAGTCAGATCCGGTCCACGCGTTAGAAAACGGTTATTGAAAAGTTGGATTTTGGGAAAGTGTGGCTACGGAGTTGATTTTTTGATTGATGGCTACGATGAAGTCGTCAGCGTCGACGAGGGTGAGGGGAACGCCGGTGAAGGAGAATGGTGTGAAGGTTGAGGAAGGGCTTAATGCGTTTAAGTCTGATAAGTTTGATGCGGAGGCGTACGTGCAGACCAAGTGCTCGCTAAATGAGAAGGTATTGTGATTAGCTGAATTTTAGTTGAATTTGGATTTGCCAGATCTTATGATGATCTAACAATTGGATGTTAGTCAAGGAGTAGGGGTATTGTATGTACTTTAGAAAGGATCATTTGACTTGTTTTACTAAAATGAGATAGCCAGTCTTAGGTGGTGATTGAGGCATATTGAAAGCAAATTAATTTAATGACACATGAGGACGCTCTTTATAAAAAGGTTGATGTAGAGATAGTTGCGAGAATTGTGAGCTTCTCCAGGTTGATAACATTCTAAGAGGAAAAGAAGAATTATGCTTTGTGATGCAGATTGTTGTTTTGAGCGTGAATCAGACTTATTGACTTTTTTGTTGATGGTTTTGGAATCTATCATTAATATTTCGCTTTTAGGCACTACACTCTATCATTAATATCATAGTTATGAGATTATGTTTATGGCAATACAATTGTTTTTTTGGAGTTATGCTTGCGGAAATTGTTAAATGTGGTATTTTTGTTTTATTTTTCAGGAAATAAGGCAGTTATGCTCGTACCTCCAGGATTTGAAAAAAGCTTCTGCCGAGGAAATGAGAAAAAGTGTATATGCTAACTATGCAGCATTCATTCGGTTAGTTCATTTGAACAAATTATTTTTATATAAAGTTCACCATCCTCCTTTTGAAGTATGACACTTATTTGCCGCATGAGGATATGTTTTACTTGATTAATTGTAAACATCAAAAGGTTGCTTGCTAATAGTGAAAAGATATATTTTTACAGTACACCCAAACATATAACCCTTATGTAAGCTGATAGCATTGGCATTTTGCCCCTGTAAATTGATCTTTGTGACCGATGATGCTAATACCCACATGCTTTCAGAGACTAAGTCTGATGATCCTCATATCTTATTTCCACTTATCTGAAAGGGTAATTGGTAAAGAATATATTGCTGATTAGATAACACTTAAACCTGCTTCCCTTTCAGCACCTCAAAGGAGATATCGGAACTCGAAGTAGAGCTTTCATCCATACGAAATCTTCTATCGACTCAAGCTGCTCTAGTTCACAGCCTGGCAGAAGGTGTAAATATTGAGTCTTTAAACATATCTGGTTCTGATGAGAATGGACTGGTTGGTTCCAGAGACCGAGAACCATCTGAGTTAGACAAATGGTTTGTCGAGTATCCAGATTTACTCGATGTTTTGTTAGCTGAAAGAAGGGTGGATGAAGCTCTTTCAGCTCTTGATGAAGGAGAGCGTATTGCTGCAAAGGCAAAAGAAAACAAATCGCTGAACACCGATGTGCTGGCATCAATACAAAATATTATTACAGAACGCAGACAGAGGTTAGCTGATCAGCTTGCTGAAGCAGCCTGTCAACCATCTACCCGAGGAAAAGAACTTCGTGCTGCTATTTCAGCTCTAAAACAGCTCGGCGATGGATCCCGTGCTCATAGCTTGCTACTCAACGCACACTATCAAAGGTACCAGTATAACATGCAAAGTCTCCGTCCATCGAGCACATCATATGGCGGAGCATACACTGCTGCGCTTTCCAGTTGGTATTTTCTGCCATTGCACAGGCAGCTAGCGACGCCATGGTTATTTTTGGTCAGGAACCAGCCTACAGATCCGAGCTTGTAATGTGGGCAACAAAGCAAACAGAATCTTTTGCCTTGATAGTGAAGAGGCATGCATTAGCCTCATCTGCAGCAGCTGGGGGATTGAGGGCTGCTGCAGAATGTGTTCAAATAGCTTTAGGACATTGCTCCTTGTTGGAGGCTCGTGGTTTGGCTCTATGTCCTGTTCTCATGAGACTTTTCAGACCCAGTGTGGAACAAGCTCTAGAAGCCAACCTGAAACGAATAGAAGAGAGCACAGCGGCCTTAGCTGCTGCTGATGATTGGGTACTCATGCCTCCGAACAATACACGTCAATCGGCAGGGTGTCAGCTGCATCTCTCGGATTGGCATATCAACATAAAATATAGTAGCGCACACAGGTTCAATGCAATGGTCCAGGTGATTCATACTTCATTGGTACTCAGTTAAGATAACCATGAGACGCATGTTTCAGTCTGTAACTTAATTTGAATAATAATGTGAAAATTATATAAATAATGAGAAAACATATTGAATGAGGTGTGGTCGGTTATAACTGATTCATGTTTCACGTCACTGATGGGCTTGATCTTTGTTTTGTCAGGACTTCTTTGAGGATGTTGGACCTCTTCTTAGCATGCAGTTGGGAGGGCAGACCCTGGATGGCTTGTTCCAGGTTTTTAATTCGTATATGAACATGCTTATAAAAGCATTACCAGCTTCTATGGAAGAAGAAGGCAATTTTGAAGGATCTGCAAATAAAATCATTCGAATGGCTGAGACTGAAGAACAGCAGTTGGCGCTATTGGCAAATGCATCTTTGTTAGCGGATGAACTACTACCTCGAGCTGCTATGAAACTTTCCCCAGTTAGCCAGGCTAATCAGAAGGATGATCCTCGCAGGAGACCTGGAGAGAGACAGAATCGTCACCCTGAGCAAAGAGAATGGAAAAGGCGACTTGCCAGCTCAGTTGACAGGCTAAAGGATAGTTTCTGTCGACAGCATGCCCTGGATCTAATATTCTCTGAAGAAGGCGATAGTAATCTTACTGCAGATATGTATATAAATTTGAATGGACATATGGATGAAATTGATTGGTTTCCGTCTCCAATATTCCAGGTACATAAAACCATTGTTTTCTTTTAGTAGTTGATCTATTGTTATTAATAAACTGAACATAAAGGATGAGAAACCATCTTTAGTATCCTATAAATATGCAAAAATATGCAGCAATTTTAATTATAGTGCTAATATTTACATTTTGACTTGTGAAATCACAGATCGAGCTATTTTTATTCAGGATGAGATATTTTGATTCTTCTTTAACCGTTGAGTACTGTATGATTTATGC
This sequence comes from Sedum album, assembly GCA_006409495.1. Lineage (NCBI taxonomy): Eukaryota > Viridiplantae > Streptophyta > Magnoliopsida > Saxifragales > Crassulaceae > Sedum > Sedum album. The sequence continues at coordinate 13,966 of QZGG01002269.1, forward strand.
TTGAGTAAAATGTCTGTTATCTCCGAAAATTGATCCCCTTGAAGCCTGGCTTGGACATCCACTATTGTTTCTCCTCAATTTTTGTACTAGTGTTTCTACTTCCGGCAACTCAAGCTTACTATTCTAAATTATTCTGCAGGAACTCTTTCTGAAACTATTCAGATTGGCTAATATGGCAGCAGATATGTTTGTTGGAAGAGAACGATTTGCAACCCTTCTTTTAATGAGATTAACAGAAACAGTTATATTGTGGCTGTCGGAAGATCAAAGCTTTTGGGATGACATTTTTGAAGGACCAAGGCCTCTAGGCCCTATTGGTTTGCAGCAGGTACAAATTCAGGATTAATGTTGTCAGTTAAATGATTTGGCACTTTGAATCTTCCCTATCTTGTTTATGGACACGTCTAATAGGTATGACTGTGAACGTCTTTTTTGCAGTTTTATTTAGACATGAAATTTGTCCTATGCTTTGCTTCCCAAGGTCGTTATCTGTCACGTAACCTTAATCGAGTGGTGAATGACATAATATCCAAAGCCATGGAAGCATTTTCTGCTACTGGGATTGACCCGAACAGGTAAGAACCATAGAATAGTTCAATACTATGATGAAGCTAAACGTATTAAAAAGTTCCGCTCATTTGAATGTCCCTCTGAATGCAGTGTGCTCCCTGAAGATGACTGGTTTTTAGAAATCAGTCAAGAAGCAATAGATAGACTTAGTGGGAAACCGAAAGCCATAAATGGTGATCATGAAGTTGGCAGTCCTACAGCATCTCTATCAGCTCAATCAATATCATCTTTCAGATCACATGGCAGTTCGTAAGTCCAGTGTTGTTGAGATATAACGAAGTATATTGTCAGGTCTTGTTTTCAATTTTTGTCACACTCGAACCTCCCATTACATGTTTTATATTATTTGCCATTTGTCAATCTGAATTTTCCGCACACCTAATCATCACACTCTCCTTGTTCGTATATGTATCAAGATTGTGTACCCATTCGGTGATTTAAGGCACGTTTCATTATCATAAGGATAAAGCTTAAAACTGTGCTTAACTTGTTGGTGACGTGTCAATATTGTAAGTGTAAGCAATTAAATTATAGTACGTATTAATTTGAGCTAAATTCCCAGAGTCATATATAATTTGCATTCTATCGAAAATGGAAGAAAAGATAAATATATATTCAAAATCATTTACTCAAATCAATTACAAATTTCTATCAAAAAATCAGAATTATTAAATTTGTCCATTCTTAATATCCATTTCCTTTAAATAATTAATTATTTACACCTCTTAATTCCAGAGATGCACAAGACAATCGCTCAAGCCCTAATTCACTTCTCCAGTACAAAACTCACAACAAATCATTCATCGAATTCGCCCCCGGACTCCGCCCTTTGATTCATTCGTGAGTGCTTCGTTTCGATAATGCGTCATTTGATTGATTGATTGGTTGATTGATAGTTGTTTGTTTGATTGATTGATTTCGCAATGTCTTGGCCTTTTCATCCGTAATCGGATCGCGTAGTTTTTAGAGCCTTTTGTTGACGTTTGGTTGCGAATGTGATCTATGCTATAATTTTGTTGTGATGTGTAGGATTGCATTTTGAACAATTTGGTGAGGAAGTGTTATTGGAAATCGGTAGTTGTAGAGAGGAAAGATGATTTCAAGATCGTATACAAATCTCTTAGATTTGGCATCTGGGAATTTCCCAGTGATGGGGAGGGAGAGGGAAAGGAAGAGGCTTCCCAGAGCAATGACAGTGCCCGGTAATATTGCAGAGTTGGATGATGAAAATGCATACAGCGTGTCATCTGATAATCCTTCGTCTATAACCCAAGATCGGATTATTATTGTGGCTAATCAGTTGCCTGTCAAGGCGAAGAGGAGAGATGATGATAGAGGGTGGAGCTTTAGTTGGAATGACGAGTCGTTGCTTCTTCAGCTGAAAGATGGATTTCCGGATGATATGGAGGTTTTGTATGTTGGTTCTTTGAGAGTTGAGGTGGATCCTGATGAACAAGATGAAGTTTCGCAGATTCTGCTGGACAAATTTAAGTGTGTAGCAGCATTTCTACCTTCGGATATTTCAGGGAAATTTTATGATGAGTTTTGCAAGAAGCAGCTCTGGCCGCTCTTCCATTATATGTTGCCTTTCTCGAACGAGTATGGGGGTCGATTTGATCGTTCGATGTGGGAAGCTTATGTATCAGCTAACAAAATATTTTCGCAAAGGGTAATTGAAGTTCTGAATCCTGAAGATGATTATGTGTGGATTCATGATTACCATTTGATGGTTCTACCTACTTTCTTGAGAAGGCGTTTTAACCGCTTACGAATGGGGTTCTTTCTTCACAGCCCCTTTCCTTCTTCTGAGATTTATCGAACACTTCCTGTTAGGGAAGAAATTCTCAAGGCACTTCTCAATACTGACATAATTGGTTTCCACACCTTTGACTACGCCAGACATTTTCTCTCTTGTTGTAGTCGAATGTTGGGTTTGAACTACCAGTCCAAAAGGGGTTACATAGGATTAGAATACTATGGAAGGACGATAAGCATCAAAATTATGCCTGTTGGTGTTCATATGGGTCAGATTCAGTCTGTATTACAGCAGGAGGAGGTAGAGCGTAAAGTGAAAGAGCTTCAGAACCTGTTTGACGGGAAGATAATTTTACTTGGTGTTGATGATATGGATATTTTTAAAGGTATTAATTTGAAACTTCTGGCGATGGAGCAAATGCTCAGGCAACATCCATCCTGGAATCGGAGGGCTGTATTGGTCCAGATAATAAATCCAGCGAGAGGGAGGAGTGCTGAGATGGACGAATTAATGTCTGAAATCACAGAAACCCGTGATAGAATAAATAGAGAATTTGGTGCGCCTGGTTATGATCCCATTATTCTGATCGATAGATCAATTTCGACTGCCGAAAAGATCGCTTACTATACAAACGCCGAGTGTCTTATTGTTACTGCTGTTAGGGATGGTATGAATTTGACTCCATATGAATACACTGCTTGCAGACAGCATTCCTCGAGGAGTATGATAGTGGTCTCGGAGTTTATTGGATGCTCTCCTTCTCTGAGTGGAGCTATTCGCGTTAATCCATGGAACGCTGAAGCTACAGGGGAAGCGATGCATGAGGCTATTTCATTGCCGGATGATGAAAAACATTTGCGCCATGAAAAGCATTACCGATTCATCAGCTCTCATGATGTGGCTTATTGGTCGAAGAGCTTCTTACAGGATATGGAAAGGACTTGTGCAGAGCATTTTAGGAGAAGATGTTGGGGGATCGGATTAGGTTTTGGTTTCAGGGTAGTTGCCCTAGATCCAAATTTCAGGAAATTATCTATAGATGCAATTGTGGCAGCATACACCAGATCTAAAAGCAGGGCAATCCTGTTAGATTACGACGGCACTGTGATGCCTCAGCTCACTATTGACAAAACTCCTAGTCATGAGGTCATCTCAATTCTTAATACACTCTGTAAAGATAGCAAAAATACAGTTTTCATTGTCAGTGGGCGTGGCCGAGATAGCCTCAGCAACTGGTTTTCTCCATGTCAGAAGCTTGGGATTGCTGCGGAACACGGCTACTTTTTAAGGTACCATCTTACTCTTTTTTTCTTCCTATTTTGGCTGTGTTGCTTATCCATTCCTTGTTGGGATAGTGAGCCGACAGTTGCACTTCAATATCTTTTTGTGCATCTTGCTCTTACCTCACATATATCTGATGTCTTTTAGGTGGCCACACCAAGTGGATTGGGAGACATGTGGCCAGACTGCAGATTATGGGTGGAAGCACATTGCTGAGCCTGTAATGAAATTATATACAGAATCGACTGATGGCTCTTGCATTGAGACGAAGGAAAGTGCTCTTGTCTGGCAATACCGGGATGCCGATCCTGGTTTTGGATATTCACAGGCGAAGGAAATGTTAGATCATCTGGAAAGTGTTTTGGCAAATGAGCCTGTCTCAGTTAAGAGTGGCCATTTCATTGTTGAAGTTAAGCCTCAGGTATGTATTTGTCAGCAACTTCTTAAACATGGTTATCCCACATATGTACATATGTCAGTCTATTTCAAATAGAGTGGTTCCAAACAATGTTATATCTCAACGTACAGGGTGTCAGTAAAGGCCTGGTTGCTGAAAAGATTTTCAAATCAATGGATCTGAAAAATACAAGAGCTGATTTTGTTCTGTGCATCGGTGATGATAGATCCGACGAGGACATGTTTGAGTCTATTAATAACGCTACGGCGCAAGGGGTTCTGTCTACTAGTACTTGTGTTTTTGCATGCACAGTTGGCCAGAAGCCTAGCAAAGCTAAATACTATTTGGACGACACGTCTGAAGTCATAAGCATGCTGGATTCTCTTGCAGATGCAACCTATGAATCATCATCGGAGGAAGAGAAGAATGCCAGAGCCCCCCTTCTGCTAGGTTCACTTCTGCTCTCAACATATAGCTTTCTTATTTGCAGAATCATAGTTGCTAGAAGTTACATGTTGTACTCTGGCTGCCCGATATATCTTTGGATTTGTTTCTAAGTTGGTTTGTGCTAGTTCTCAGTCGGCTGCATCTGCAAGCTTATGAATATAAATAGGTGATCTCATACCTTGAAATTAGAGCGAGTACATTGTTTGGCATCCCCCTACTACTAGAGTTTTTTTGATAAAACCCTACTCTTAGTAGAGTTGATTTCATAACTGTGTTGAAATTCCAAAGTCTCTATTCAGTGTTGAATATTATACACTGGTCATTTTTTCAGTGCACTTCATCTTATTATGAAATTTATGTTTGGTAAACCTTAGAATATATAAAACAAGTATTCAAAAAATGTTTAACAGAATCTAGAGGGGTTGACCCTTGTACTAAAAATGTGGGTTCCTCCCCATAGGAGTAAAATCTATAAATAGACTGAATATCAATAATTCACCTAACATCTGCCATGTCCATGATAATTTGAGTAGTAACAATGCCCAACTCTGCCTTGACCAGTACATGCGCAGCATCGTGGAGGCGCAGCAGGGCCGTAGCAACCTCCCTGTGGGTTTGGACATGTTGGGAGACCCAAGTTGTTGGATCCCTTGTTGCCTGGGCAGCCAGATGGTGGGACATGAGCTGGTGGTTTTATACAGAAATCAGCATCTTGGTATACTTTGAGCAGCGTATTGAGAAGCTCTTTAGGAGCGGAGCTTCCTGTGATTGTTATAGTATTCCTGTCTGCATCTATGGCAATCGAATACACACCTGATAACACAAACCATGCATATTATTCTCAGTTACATCAGAATACAGCATTAAAAAAATCAGAAATGACAAGAACAAACCTTGGACTTTCCGAAGCATGCTCATGACACCGTATTGACATTCTTCACAGTGAGATCTAGTTCTCAAAACCGCACTCTGCAGTATCACACTAAAATGAGTGCCCATAGTTGACAAAAGCATTATAACATAACAATGGTAGATTGGTAGGTTTACCTTGGGGCAGTTGTCTGCTATGAAAGCCATTGCAAAGCTCAACTTTCAAGAATAAAATGACCTATCTATCACAGGGTTATATATAGATCTCAAGCTATGAATATTTTAGCAGATTTTGTTTAATCTTCATTTGATTTTCACTTCCAAATATGTATGGTATGATGCTTGAATAATATTTATGGAAAGTAATGTGTAATATTACATCATTAAAAAATGTCAAGAAAGTAAAATCGATATGGAACTTCAATTTTGGAAGGCTGTTAAATTTCGAGATGGTAGAAATGAAATTTATAGTAACTTTTATGAAGAATAAAGTCTGTGGATGTAATATTTTTTACCATAAACATCATATAACATGACCGTGTAAAACAAATGGCCAATGAGGCTTTTATACTGCAAATCAGTGATTACATGTTCAAACCATTAACTCACTGAAGAACCATTCTGCCTTGGCTTGTCCTGAATAGGTAGTACAATTCGGCTTCCAACAAAAATCCACCACCAAATAGATAGAGCGGCAAGGTAAAGCTTGTTGCGTGCCGATTTTAAGGAGCATCCTATATCTGCAAGATCTAGGTTCGCATAAATGTAAACTAGTCTTTTATTCAGAATGTACATCACAACTTAAATGTCAAACTCTATTCACATTTTCATAACTAGCCACTAACACTGTTAAACATTTACCTTGCCAGAAATTCAAATTTAACCATTTGTCATGTGCTATCTTCGTGGTCCATCTCCTCAAGAATGACATACTTCGCATTAGGATTCGAGATCGGCCCATCAAGGCTTGATTCACTGTTCTTTCTATTATGAAGCTTATCATACCTGAAAAGAAAGTTTACCAAGGTCAGATGCATTAGACAGTGACATGCACATGAAAGGACCGGAGTTATTTCTACTTACTTGTACCAATTGAATAAACTCACACCAACCATGATCGTGACTAGACCAGCTCCTTTTAACCACGTAAATTCTTCATGAAAGTAAAATACCGCAGCCTGTATTGAAATGGCAGAGTACAATATTATCAAAATATCAATGCAAAACAATTTCATCCAAGCAGAAAATTATTTTAAATGGCATAACGAGACATTTCTGGAAGTAAGGAGAAGTATACAAAGAAACATCCATTGTTACCAAGATAGTGACCGCCTCTTTTACTACTCCTGCTATTGTTACAGTAACTGCACTTGTAACAGAAACAAGGATGTACTCCGTCAACACCTGCAAAAACCTTACCCGATTAGGATTACTGACAATTATTCTTACTGTTATATATGATTAATACAAAACGAAAAAAGTGCATAGGAATGACGAAGAATGTCAGTGCCGATATGTACCATAAGGAAAGCCAATGTTCCTCCAAACGACATCAAAAAGAAGCTACGAGCAATGTGCCACCGACTATCAAAGTAATGGTTCATGCTAAAGTCTTGCCAGGGATCAAATATCAATGACAGTACAGCTGTTGCGATGGCCATAACTGGTGCCACATAACTCATTAATGTGAGTGGGTTCTCCAGACCTAATAAAAGAAGGCATCCATGAAAGTAAGTTACCAAGACGCTGCACATTTACACAATATAACATTTCCCTGATGTGTATGATCCACACAAGAAGAGAATAAATAATTACCATAGGATTCTTTCTTTATGTTACATTAACATCGGCATCACATGGGAAGGAGAACCATGTCCCAAAATAACAAAGATGATAAGATTTCGTAAGTTAAGTTTCACAAAAATCCAAGAGTTCAACATCAGAACTTGGTAAACACTATAAGAACCAAAAATACCTGGAGAAGTATTTGAGTCATGGTCCATCTGAACCCTGACATCACCGCAGCCAACATAACAAACACAAAGCCCCAAAATTCAAACTCTGTCTCCTTTGCAACTGCCACAGGTAAAGCATAGACAGGTTAAGCAGATCAGAATTAAATTAGAAAGTCTATAAAATGAAATCATTTGAATGCTGCTAGCGTAGAAGTATTCGGGAAAGAGATACCTGTTAAAAGTATACCAACTGATATGACCAAAATAATACCAAGAAGTTTAACGCTTGGAGACTCCAACCTGCAAATAAGAGTACATTGACAACATCAAGTCATTAACTTGCGATGCTCGAGGAAATGTGGCATGAAACACACCTGAATGCAAAAGCGAACAAAAGGAGGAATATTGGGGCTGCGGATTTGCACTGCAGAAGAAGGATAGTAGAATATCAGTCAAACTATATATATGCCAAATGAACAAACATATCATAATCGAAGAGAGCAGGCTGACGAACCATAGTGGCAAAAGTAACAGAGATGAACACAAGAGATGCATTGCTCAAGTTCACATCGAATGCTGTTCCAAGAGCAGTTGGTACAACTGCGAAGCGGAAAAGACAACGGTCACATAACTTTTCAGTCGTATAAAATACTTCATCAAAATGAAACCAATGTAAATAAATTTTGTCGGAAATCTGAACAGCAGTTTGGTTTATTTGATATCCTTTGAGAGTTGCTTTCACATTAAGACTGGATCCCAAAAAACTGAATTTTAATACCACCGAAGTAATTCATCTGTGAGTGTTAATTAGCATAGTTTGCATGCAAACTATAAAGAGAAATTCCAATTAACTGGTTAATATGAGATTTAGAACGCATAAACTATGAAGATACCTCGCAAGAAAAAGTCCTTTGATGACATTGAAACACTTGGCTGGAATTTTTGAGGCCAGCACTTAGTAATGGTCAAAGAGATAATAGCTTGCATTGAGAAATGGACAAAGTTCATCAGCAACGGAGCTGGAAACTTCCCCATATGATCTCCTAATAAGGTTTTGTTATACCTATAAACAATAATATAGGAAGAACTGAATTTAGTAGAAACAAGAAACTGTCATCGGAAATTGTATATTAGTATATCAAAAGCATACGTACATTGTCAAAAATGTGCTGAACGTATACCAAAGTAGCACAAGCACCAACGTCTTAATAATATCTCCGATGCTGAAGGAGTTATCTGACTTAGAAACGGTTGACATTTGGTGTATTATAAAATGAGATTCTTCTGAACCAATATCCGAGATTCGTGTCTCTGTTTTTGAGTCATTCTCAATATCAAATGGCTTGAACTTATCCTTCCCATGTCTAACAACTACGTGAGAAACTCCGCCCATCACTCTCATTCGTCATCGGTAACACTGGCTGATTTCTATAGTGCCTAGATTCTAAATCTAAACCACTGGTCTCAACATCAAATTGTTTAACCAAAGGCAACTCAAAATCTGAGTCACGTGCACTATCATCTGCTTCAACTCCACCTGTATGGTTTTTTAAACAGACTTTTCCTTCTTCATCATACCAAGATGAGAAAGAGGGTTCTCTAGGGAGACTTGGATAATGACCTCGACCAGAAGTGATACTTCTAATATTTTCTACTGACTCAACTTTATCTTGTTCCGAATCACTCAGCACCATCTCCCACACTATTTTATCTCATTGCCACTGAGCTGACCACACTCCTTTGTGTTTCAAACAATATTTCTCATATAAGGAACACAAAAATCACCTCTTTAATTATCTTTTTTGACAATGGCACCTAGAAATAGCATCAGCTAACTTAGATATTCAAGAGAAAACCTGCCCTACCAGAAAAAATGAAACACATGTGAGACAGAATTCAAATACAATTCATAGCATGTGCCAAAATCAAATCTCTGGCTATACCTACCAGGTGCGAAGCTAGCTAGTTAGGTCAGGAATCCCAAAAATATCACAACTTTACGCCATTTTAGGAAATGGGACAATTTTAACAGCATCCAACCAGACTCTCAATCAAAATCTGAAAACACAAATCTTGAGATTACTCATCAAAATTGGAATACCGTAGCGATCGCAGCAAGAACATATAGCAGCTGAAGGAGGAGATGAATTACCTGAAATTGGAATTGGAGATCGGTACGGCGCGAGATCTGAGGATTTGAGAGAATGATTGATGATTGGGGATTTGATTTTGTTAAACGCTCGCTTTCGTTTACGGTGACGTCGATTGTTTCTTTACTCAAACATTTACACGCGGCGCACTTTGATTAGTTATCGTTTTGTGCCTCGCAGTCCATTACTTAGATTGGGCCGAGTTCGGTCCGGTCATTGACATACGATACGGCGCCGTTTATGCGTATCTTCATAGCTGCGTCTGCGTGGCGTTCAGAAATTGCAGTGTGTGTCGCAGCCTCTCGTTTGCGTCGGCTGTGAGCTCAGTTTAACGGCTTGATAAACGGATCACGCGGTGGCCATCGAGCAAGATCTGTTGGCGTTGTTAATCCGTTAGGTATCGTGTTTGCTGTGGCGCTGTGTGAATATCAAAATGTTTGTGATTTTGTGACTGTATATTTTTGGATTTATTTTATTTAAATTTGAGACTTGGTTGTATTCTTGAGATTGTAAGTTGTTACAAGATGTTATTTTTAATTAGTATAATGCTGCAGTGAGATTTTTTTATTTGTTTGAGTTTGCGGATTGATGAACTGAGGTTGCACTAATGGAGTGTGATTGAGTTAGAAGAGAAATTGGTTACTGAGAGAATTTTAACATTGTCTTTTTTGAATTTTTGCAGTATATTCTATGACCATGCTTCTTACTTGAATATGAACATGAGGGAAGAGAACCATAAAGACGTTCCTGGGGATGGTATTTGGACAAGTGGGCTTATTTGTGCTTTTGAGTTTGTTCAAGGGCAAAAAAGGTGAATAATGAGTCGAATATTCCGTTTGTTAGAGATAAATTGAATAAAAATGATGTTCCGGGGTCTAGAGCTTATGGTAACGAGCTAAGAGGGTTTGGCATGGATATGATTGAAAATTATGACAAAGATCGTGTTGGTAGTGATGCCGGTGGCGGTAATGCTAAGAGGAAAGTTCATGGAGGTTACTGGAAGCCGATAGGATGGAGTAGGATATCCGAATTGGTTCAGACAGTTCGTGTAGAAGAAGATTGGGAGTCGAGGCATATTGATTTGACAGAGGATGAAGAGGATGTCGCTGTTGCAGATGTTGCTACTCCATACTGGCAAAAGCCAGTAGGCCCAACATGGTGGTGCCATGTTGAAGCTGGGCATCCTTACGTTAATGCATGGTTGGCCAATGCTCAATGGTTGCATCCAGCTATTAGTGTTGCTTTGCGTGATGAAAGCAAACTGATAAGTGAACGCATGAAGTATTTGTTATATGAGGTATGTGACACCATTTGACTGTTGGTTGATTTGGTTTGCATCGTATTCAATCTTTATTGTGCCTCTTGCTGTAGTTTCATGTTCATTGTGTTCATTCGCTCTAGTGCTAGCACTTTTCTGGTAAAACACCCCTGTTGGGATTCTGATGGGTAATTGATCTATTAGGATTGAGTTTAACAAAAACACAGTACTTGTATGTTTTCCATCTGTTCTGACTATTGACTGCTATGAAGGTACCTGTTAGGGTTGCCGGTGGATTATTGTTTGAGCTACTTGGGCAGTCAGCTGGCGATCCATATATTGATGAAGATGATATTCCTATTGTTCTGAGGTCTTGGCAGGCACAAAATTTTCTGATTACAGCTTTGCATGTTAAAGGTTCTTCATCGAACATTAATGTGTTAGGTATTGCAGAAGTCCAGGTTAGTGTACATTTACTAGTGTTTAATGACACATCCGAGAGATTGTAACAGTGCTCTATTTCCTGTTAGGAACTTTTATTTGGCGGAGGTACTAATCTTCCAAGAACTGCTCATGAAATTATCGCTCTACTAGCTTGCCGGCTTGCTAGATGGGATGATAGGTTAGAAATATTCACTTAAAGCAGCTGCTAATAGTGTGAAATTCCACTCTAGGTAGCAATTTCTTAGTCAGAAACATATATTTTCATTAAGCAAAAGGGGAATTCTTCTCTTAAAACATATGCTAATTGTGTGAAATCTAATTATCTATCTGTTGAAGTTATTTTCTTTTTGTGGTAACAGTCACAACATCTTTCCTTTGATTGTTGGCTTATGCCAGTTTTAGACAAGAATAAACTAATAATATAATTTTCAGGTTGTTTAGGAAGTTCGTATTTGGGGCGCGGACGAACTGGAGCTAATGTTTATGAATAGGTTCTAAATTTGGCTGCTTTATGTTGGCTTTTAGCAAAAAATAAAATAATAACATATGTACTTCATATATTATTCAATCCGACACATTTTGTTGCTCATTAAATAGGAGAACTCAAGAAGACATGCACCTATTCCCTGTAATTATGAACCAGGAAATCAGAAGACTATCAACCCAGGTGCGTTATTTCGGTGATAAATTTTCACATATATATTGCTTCACAGCATTGCGTTATACTGTTTTGACACTCGTTTTGTTACCATCATTTTGTACTCTCTACTCTGAGCACAAATGTCTCACAGTAAGTTTTCCAGGTTATAAGAGTAAAATGGTGTCTGCATGCAAGAGAGGAGATCCTATTTGAACTGTTTCAACATATGAAAGGAAATGCTGCTCGGAGTATACTAAATATGATCACAAAGAGTACACGCCAAATGATCGATGAACAAGAAGCAGTTCGTGGTCGCTTATTTACCATTCAGGATGTTATGCAGAGCACCGTTCGTGCATGGCTGCAGGTTTTCGTTCTGAACTTTCAACCAATTAAAAGATTATTCTGTATTATTGAAAATATTCGAATGATTAATTAGTTGTGTATTGAGGCCAATACTATTGACTGTCAACTCAACTGAATAATTTAAATTTTCATTTGATCAATGAATTGCAGGATAAAAGCCTTTGAGTTACACACAATTTGGGAGTTTTTGGAGGTTGCGGTCTTATTCTATCTATAATCACTGGCCTTTTTGGCATAAATGTGGATGGAATCCCGGGATCTGAGAATACTCCATATGCATTTGCGTTGTTTACGGCAATTCTAGTGTTGCTAGGACTGTTACTGATTGGGGTTGGTTTGATATACCTTGGCCTGAAGAAACCAATTATGGAAAAAGAGGTTGAGGTCCGAAAACTAGAGCTCCAGGAGCTGGTCAGAATATTTGAACATGAGGCGGAGTCCCATGCGCAAGTTAGAAAACCAGTTCCTCGAAACAACTTATCGCCAACTGCTGCAGATCTACTGCCAAATGGCACTGGTTATGTCCTCATAAGCTAAGAGACTACTCATAATGTAAGACTGAGTTTACAAGTAACAGTTTAGTGTCCTTTCAAAAAAGTTTAACACAGAACTACTGTACTTTAATAATGTTGAGCAGTGAGCTTCAGCAGATGGAAACATATATAGTAATTCCTATTGTCAACAGGTTGAATTGCTGGTAAATAATATTCTCTCTTACTCATCAATCGCCAGAGAAGGGACTCTGTGGCCCAATGGATAAGGCGCTGGTCTACGAAACCAGAGATTCTGGGTTCGATCCCCAGCAGAGTCGTTTTAGTATATAGAGTTTCATGCACAAATCCCATCATTTCCATTGCAAAACCAAAAACTGTTTGACACTAATTTTTAGATCTGTATTGGTTGCAATGTAAACTTTTAAACTGATGAAGCTTTACATTGTTTTGGTAGACCAAATAATGAAGCTGCTGTAGGAAGTGAAGTGGAACAAGTACTTGAGCAATAATTGTACACATCTTACCACTTAAATTGATGATGAGTCACTCCTCTGTCAGATATAATCTTCATATTTACCTATTCATTTTCCATAATTATATTAGCTTCATAATCTCACTGTCTCATAATGTTTGTCCATTTTTTTTTTGGGTGTCTCTTAATATTTGTTCATTTTCATTCATTCACAACCACATGTTTTATCTTTTCTTTCAAATTCTTTTAAATCTTTCATTCTCAACCACACATTTTACACTCATTACTACTTTAAATACTATAAAATATATGCTTTTGGAAAAACTTAAGGGGACGGAGGGAGTAATAAATAAACAAACTTTGTTGAGTTTGTTCTACAAATTGCAACATGAGTTTTGTTAGCCTGAAACCAATAAAATAAAATTGATTCTTATTTACTTGTTTTTGTTCAATTTGAGCTCACAAGTGCCCCACTCTCCTCAGCTAAATCCAATCAATCCCTCACTCCAAGTCTCTTCCTTTACTCCAACATCAACTACCCCCCACCTCAATATCTGTGCTCCAGCTCTTGTAGCTTGCTTCAATTCCTCACCAGTACAAACCCAGATTCTCCTTTCTGCAGGTAATACTAAATCCAACTCCAACATCCTCAGTATTTGAAGTTCATTGCTGTAGTTTGGTTTGGTTGACTTCGGTTTCTTTTTTTCATTTTCATCTGAATTGTAGGTTTCAATTGCTATTGCCTTATTCCTTTAGGCTTATCTATTTGTTGTTTTTCTGATTGATAGAGATGAATTAGTTGCATACTTGCATTTTGCATCTGTACAAGCCTTTAAGATTAGGATGCAAGGATCTGTATACGTAGGGATGTTGACTGAGCTCACTTTCTCACTTTGAGAAAAGGATAGAAAGATTCTCTCTTTTTGCCTTTTCTGTCTCTTTTATGTGCTGCATCAATTTCCAACACTAAATTTCTCAAGAAGATTAGTTGGATTCTGCAAGTTTTGATTTTTTGATTGCGCAATTAGGCTAAGCTGCCGAAAGTGGCCCGGAACAATTATGGGGCTTATTTAAGTTGTGTAATGTGATCAATGCCTACGCAGAGAATATGCATCAGGGAAGGCAATCGGAGAAAATCATCAACAGTTTAGTGGAGCTTGCTGAGAATGTTTCATCCAAGAAGGGACCTTTGTCATTCTTTGAGGAGGAGAGTTCACACTCAATGTCTTCGCAGTTCAATCGTCTATTTGGCCGCCAGAATCCCGTCCATCATATTCTAGGCGGTGGAAAATGTAAGTGAGATGTAACTAAATAGTATCGTTTACCATTCATAATTCTCAGGCATTCGTGAATTTATCCATTTGGTGAATTCAGCTGCTGATGTGCTGTTATGGAGGAACAAGAAGATATCCGCCAGTGTGTTAAGTGGTGCAACTGCTGTTTGGATTCTATTTGGATGGCTTAACTACCATTTCCTGAGTTTTGCTTGCTTCGCTTTAGCCCTTGGTATGCTTGCACAGTTTCTTTGGTCCAATGCATCTGGATTACTAAACAGGTGAGCAACAGAATTCTGTTTACTATTGGTTTCATGTCTGTTTATTTATGCTTAAAGCACCACATTTGAAGCAGGTCACCATCTCATGTCCCGCGTCTTGTTTTACCTGATGAGTTGTTTGTGAACATTGGGAGGACAGTCGGTGCTGAAGCAAATCGAGCTTTAATGTTTATCCAAGATGTTGCTTGTGGAGGGTCCTTGAAACAATTTCTTTGTGTACGTTTCAATAATTGAATTGAGGATATCTCCCATTGGTTTCACTTTTGGTTACCTTTGTGGCATTTTTCCATTAATTGACCACGTGAACTGAACTGAATAACATCTCTATACAACTACATCTTTTGATTTATCGACATGATACATTTTTCGTAATAGCGTAATGCTTAATCTATCCTAAATCATTTCAGGTCATTGGAGGCTTACTGGCTGCAGCCGTCATCGGAAGCTGGTGTAGTTTCCTCACAGTTTTATATATCGGTGAGTTCCCGTTTCATCATTTGCATTTATGAATTGCCTCCACAATAACTTCCAAGCTGAGTGTCACGGAAGATCTTCTTCTACCGTGAACAAGAGTGCACCTGTTTTTAACATTTCCTATTGATCTTCAGAATGCGTATAAATAAACACTATCTTATTTCCCCCCAGGTTTTATTGCTGCCCACACTCTACCAGTCCTGTACGAGAAATATGATGATAAAGTGGACGATTTCATTTATAAGATAACTGGCCACCTTCAAAAGAACTACAGGAAGCTGGATGCTAATTTACTTCGCAGGATTCCAACAGGAAGATTTAGAGGCAGAAAGAATGATTAGAAGTGGATTAATGACCCATCTCATCAAAACAGGCATTGTAATATGATTCTAGTATTTGTCAGGCGTGTAAGAATAAATACCAACATGTATTTCAATGATGTACTTGTGGTCTTTTAGGGTTAAATTGACATCATTGACAATCCAAAACATTAGTACATAATGAGTGTAAGTAGAATTATAATAATCAACTACATGATGCAAGACTCAAGGGAACTATTGCAATATTAAAGGTCATTTTTCAAGTCCCAACTCGTCTTCCTTAAACTCAAACCACAAAAACAACTTAGCCCAAGCAAAGCAACGTGTGCACTTCTCACACCTCTGCTTTTAGCTTTGACTCAAAAGCCACATCTATCTAAAAGCCTCAAAACAAGGCACATACCCAGTTTGATATCAGAGAGAGAAAGACTCATATGGCCTTAGCTGCAAGCAGTGGCTGCTGCTGCATGATATCTGCCTTGAGCCCCAACAGCAACAGGCTTCATAGAATCAGGTCAGTTGCTTCTGAGGATTATGTTGGGTTGAAGACAAATGTGGTGGAGAAAGTCAAACTAGGTGGGTCTGATTTGAAGGTCACAAGGCTTGGAATTGGGGCTTGGTCTTGGGGTGACACCAGCTACTGGAATAACTTTGAATGGGATGGTTAGTCTTTTTGGATGTTTATTTCTTTTGCAATTAAATGGAATTCTCTTCAGTGATTAGGATATACTAGGTTTTTTGGTACTGTTGAATCAAAGAGTATGAATATGGACAGTGTGAGCTACCTGAAACTCAATATGGCTTGACACACTTTAATGTCGAAAAATAGTTGTAATGTTCCTACCGAGAGATTATAAGATTGGTAACCAGTCTTACGCTTGCTTGACTGGTGAGTGGTGAGGGTAGGTGGATAAAAATATGCGTGGTTTGAAAAAAAACCGTCTTAAAAGAACTTCTTTAGTTTTATTTGAAGCGGCTAATGTAGCATAAGAACTTATTTTTCCTTATTAAGCTATGGTTTTTGTGAACAGATAGGAAGATGAAGGCGGCCAAGTCTGCATTTGATTCTAGTATTGACAATGGGATCACTTTCTTCGATACTGCAGAAGTGTATGGTTCAAGGGTGAGATCAGATGACGATTCTGTGATTTACGATCCAAGTCTACCAAAGTAGAAGAATTTAATTTTTCATTTCATCTCTTTGAGCAGTTCTCGTTTGGTGCCATCAACTCGGAAACTTTGTTGGGGAGGTGACTTTACAAAAGTATTGGTGTTGAGGAAAATAATGAATTTTTAGGACGTCTTTGTACACATCTCAGTTTAACATTACTGATTTTTTGATTTTAGATTCATCAAAGAAAGGAAGCAAAAGGATCCTGATGTGGATGTTGCAGTAGCTACTAAATTTGCAGCTCTGCCATGGAGGCTTGGCCGTGAGAGTGTCATTTCTGCGCTCAAGGATTCTCTCAGCCGCCTTGAACTTTCCTCAGTGGAACTCTATCAACTCCACTGGTTAAGTATTGTTTGATCTCATTCAATTACTTGCCTAAGTTCAAACCTCATATTCACATTATCCTATAAATTTTGCTCATCATTTTTTCTGTCCGATTTCAGGCCTGGAATTTGGGGAAACGAAGGTTGTTGTTGCATGCAAAAGGACACTAATTCTCTGTTCAGTTAGTCAGGACTTAGATCAGCTTGTGCTCATCGTTGATGTGTGTTTATAAGTTTTCAGGATATATAGATGGTCTTGGAGATGCTGTCGAGCAAGGCCTTGTGAAGGCAGTTGGAGTGTCAAACTACAGTGGTGGGTTGTGTTACTCAATCCTCATAACTTGCATTCACTGACTTAAATCTAAAAGAATTCTTTTACTGTATGATAATGTTCTAGAAATGTGTTTTCAGAGAAAAGGCTCCGCGAGGCACATAAACAACTTAGTAAGCGAGGCATACCACTGGCCTCAAACCAAGTGAACTATAGTCTGATATACAGGCTTCCAGAGCAAAATGGCGTCAAAGCTACATGTGATGAACTTGGGATCACTTTGATCGCCTATTCGCCAATAGCACAAGGTTCACCTGCTTATTTCCTGCTTTTATTATTTCATTTTCTGATTTAGCAGTTTCCACAAGGTCTTGTAGTTTTAAGAACCAATTAACTGTAGGTGCATTGACTGGAAAGTACACTCCACAAAACCCTCCGACTGGTCCTCGTGGTCGAATCTACACTCCAGAATTCCTGACCCAGGTATACGCAAAGTTCACTATTTGAATACATTACAACTATTTCGTTTTCCACTTCAAGAGAATAATCATTCATCTATCCTGATTCTCATTGTAGCTCCAACCTCTGATAAACCGAATCAAGGAGATAGGGCAAAATTACAACAAGACGCCCACACAGGTGATTAACATCTCGAAAGTATCGCTAATATCCTAAATGTATTCTTGAAAAACACTACAAAGCCTACCCACATAGGTTGCTGATTCAGTTTATTGTTATAAATATAATGTAGGTAGTACTGAACTGGTTAATATCTCAAGATAATGTCATCCCCATTCCTGGAGCAAAGAACTCGGAACAAGCTATAGAATTTGCTGGCGCACTTGGCTGGAATCTCAGCGATGATGAAGTAAACGAGCTGCGCTCATTAGCATCACAGACCAAACCTGTTATGGGTTTCCCAGTTGAAAAATTATAGGGACAAACAAGACAAGTGAACTCAAGAAACTAAAGTCTTCTTCTTCGACCAGGTACATAAAATATGTTTAGTATAGAAATGAAGTACCATATGGAGGTGTCTAGTATTCGTTCTGCCTCCGAGGACGCAAAAATGTATAGTAACAATCGAAATGGTACCCTGTAACCAGAAGATGATATTTAAAGACATACTTCCTCCGTCTCAACCCATTTGTCACATTTGGATTTGGGCACGGGAATTAAGGTATTGAGTTGTTGTGAGGAGATAAAGTATGAAAGTGAATATGTGGAAGAATAAAATATATGATAAATATTAGTTGTGAGAGTAAAAATAAGAAAGAAAGTTTCTATTTATGGAAATGTACCAATTGTTTTGGAACGCCAAAAAAGAAAATGTGACAAAGTGATTGGAACGGAGGGAGTATTATTCATCAGCCATCATGCTTAACCATGGATTCGAGTAATTAAAATACTATAAAAGCTTTATAAAAATATAGTAATACAAAAGCACACAAAAATGTACAAGTTACGAGTTACGTAAAGACATTTGAATGCTTGAATGAGCTACTTCTAAGATCAGATGACAAGTAAATTACTTGTCTTTAATATTTAATTACACACAACACCTTGCCAATGACAAAGGTACATTACACAATATAATGTTTACTAGACGATTAAGCTTTGTCATCAATGTTCTATCAACCATCTCCTCATTTGTCTTGTGCACGTTCTGATGAGTAATTTCCTCAGTATTACAAAATGTATGAAATCTCAAAATGGTCAACAATCGAAAAGCAAGGACTGTTTATTGAAAATCTTAATTGAAACCAACCAAGTTGTTTTGTGCCATTTACAAGAAAAAGATGCCCAATATTTCGCCATTATCAAGTTTGTACTTCGTAGCCGGATTGCGCTGCATCCCATATTACTTGTTAGACTTGAGTTTTAGTTGTTCTACCTTCTCTTCGGTGGCTTTCAGCGCTTTACCATAGATGTCTATCAACTGAGCGTTACAAGGAATTTAAAGAGAGTGAGTCAGCAATCTTTTGCCATAATTATAAATTCTTATACAGGAAGATATGGGATGCTAAATAAAAATTACCATTTCGAGCTCTTCATGGGTCATGATGAATGGAGGACAGAGCATTATGTTATCTCCTGCAACGCGGACAAGCATGCCACGCTTCTGACACTCAGCTCCAAAGATAGCACCAACACCTACATGTTCAAGGTCATTTAATTATAAACTCAACTTCACACTGGGAAAATAATGTCATGGCTTTCTATCCGGTATCAGCATGTACAAGTAGGACATTGCAGTTTTGAGGGTATAAAAAACTTGCCCCACTCGGCAGGAAATGGTTCATTTGGAGACTTGTTGTCTGTGAATTCAGTACCCATTATCAATCCAGTTCCACGAATCTGAAGAATTGGAAGAATAAGATATGTAAAATTAGAAGTGAAATCTATATTGCCTCCAAAGTACCAAAATTAAAAGGGTTGTGATAAAATGCATGTACTTCGCCAATGATGGGACTGTCAGCATACGCCTTGAGTCCTTTTTGGAATTTAGGAACAAGACTGTTCACTATCTCAAGAATATTACGCTCCCTGTGCAGAAAATAAATGAAGTGTTATATACATGTTCAGTTACAGCTTGTAGTGATGAAAGAACTCACTTGTAAATCTTAATAGCTTCCAATGCAACGGCACAAGCAACAGGATGCCCAGAGTAAGTGAAACCATGAGAAAAAGCACCTGTGAAAATAACATATTAGACCCATAAAAGACCAAATATAAAGAAATTTGCAATTGGTTTGAAACTTAATTGCTATATAATTTTGCAACCATACCAAGTTTGCTACTTTGAGAGTGTATCACATCAGAAATTTCAGGGCTCACTAAAACAGCACCTATGGGTTGGTAGGCCGAAGATAACGCCTACAAAAGATTCAGAAAAAATACTACCAATAAGTATCAAACCAAAATTTCTTGAATTGTGAAGGACGCAAATTGTGTGCCATGATTTTGAACCTTTGCCAGTGAGACAAGATCCGGTTTAATGCCATATTTGTCACAGCCAAACATTGTTCCAAGTCTCCCAAATGCGCAGATAACTTCATCCGCAATAAGGAGAATGTCATATTTCTTGAGGATAGGTTGAATCTGAATTGATGACAGTTGAAGATCAATATCACTCTTTGTTATAGAGAGGGATGTGAATTACAGCTAATTATGATAATCTATATCATGAAGTTGTAGTGCAAATATAGTAGGAACTGTTGAAACATAATACTCACTTTATCAAAATAGGTTGCAGGCGGAGGAATCACACCGCCGGCCCCCATAACAGGCTCAGCAATAAATGCAGCAATCTAAAACAAGATAACCCACATGAGACATCTAAAAAAATTCACCAAAGAGAAAATATTTTACTAAAATGTAAGGAATTACTGTGTCTGGACCCTCTTTCAGGATTAAGTCCTCCAGATTTGTAGCTAATCTAGTCGCAAATTCTTCTTCGCTTTCCCCTACATTTAACATAAAAGAGTCGGTCAGATCTCGAACACATAATTGCATATATAAATAGATCACTAAGGTACCTGGTTGATGAAATCGCCAATAATGGGGGCAGTCAGTATGCAGGACGAAAGGGGCAGGCAGATCAAATTTATGATGCAAAGCCGGAAGCCTATAACAAAAAAATGAAATTACAAAATGAATCCATAAATCATGAGCAGTGTATTGGAATAATTTGCAGAGTTGAATTATAATTTGGTACCCGGATAAACTTGCTGCAATCAGAGTTGATCCGTGATATCTGTCAAATGAAAACATTAGAAATAGGTCAAATATTTAAAAAGTTTACACTGAAACAAATCATTATCGAAGTTAGACAATATTACGATTTTGATCGCGCAATAAATTTCTTCTTTTTTGGTCTCTCCAATGCATTGTTGTAATACCAGACCAGCTTCACCTGCATATGAATTCAATTATTCAAGTATCAATAGATGCAATGACGATACTGATGAGTACTCGTCACATAAAATCGGTTGCTTCCATGTTTTGCAACACTCTAAAGGACAACCTTTTGAAATTGTAGCATTAGCAGAAGACAGAAGTAAAAGAACCTGAGTGTCATTGGCTTCTGATCCGCTGTTTGTGAAAAAAGCTTTTGCCATTTTCTTAGCAGTGAACATCTCTATGAGTTCTGTGGCAAGATCCTGCAAGAATGGTTCATGGTTGGGTTACTATAAAGAAAATTGTCTGTATTGTCCTATAGAATCAGAAATATATACAAGACAGCAGCCACATTTTCAAATGTTAACATTAGGAAATCAGTCTAATTCCATGTAACAAATGTTTTATACAGTAACAGCATGTCAGTTAAAAGGCAAGGAAATACCAGAGAAGGTTTTGTAGTGCGATTCCAAAATGAGTGGTAAAATGGCAAGGTTTTCAGCTGCTTAGTTGCTGCCTCAACGAGCCGTGGTTCACTCCCCCCTGCAAAATATATAGGACATGTATTTTAAAACTGTAACTTTAGAATGCAATAGAAAAAATACAACCCTAAACAATGTCGTGTATAGCTATAGTATCGACACCTAAGACAGTGCACCATAGACCAGCCAGAGCGTCAAAATACTTATTTCCATTGGTATCGTAAACGTAAGGACCCTGCAGCAGTCGAGAAAAGGACGTAACGATCAAAAGTTGCATGAAGCATAAAGAATAACATAAATCATATTTTCAGAAGCGCAAATGTGATTATCATAGTATCAAATTCGTCAAACCTCAGATCTCTCAATAACAAGTGGATGCAAGTCAGTAGTTTGCCATCCAGCCGTGAAAGGTGCGAGCATATCGTGTCCTTTATACCTAACAAGTCATCAGATGTGTATAATAAAACACATATGAACATTTCAAAAGAAAGCATATCCTGCGTTTCAATATTCAATAGAAATACCCTTTTGTCTCAGTAGCTCCCTCCTCCTTCGGCAATGCAGCTTCTGTGCCATAGTATCTAGTCAAAGATGATGTCTTGATCAAATTTTCATGCAGACTTTTAAAAGCTCCAAATCTCTTAACAGAAGCACCACCCTGCAAATGTAAGAAACGCCACTTTGTCAAATACAATCGTCATACAAAGGCTAAGCACAAATACTAGAATGTGTACACAAGATCTAAACATATGGAAACCAGAAAGAAATTAACCCTTAAGGAGACACCGAAACATCCTAAACTCTTGCAACAAAAAGTAGAAAGGAACAAGCTTTACAACAAATAAAGAATGTACGAAAGCAACATTCTACATACAACACCATCAGCTATCCATGTCTAGGTACAGTATCAAATAAATGAATAAAGAACTACAAATGTCAAATCCAACAGCAAAACAAGATAAAGATCAAATATTCAGAACAAACAACCTCAACAGAGAATTCAAACAACTATTTAAGGAAATGGGTGTTGATGAACAATCAATCTCAAACCTGAGCCGTCCCTCTTGCAGCGGATCTGATCAACTGAGTAATGATGGTCATCTTCAGAAAGTTGAAAACTTTGATTGGATCTAATTAAATGGGGGGCAGGCGTGAATCAGTTTGCTTGATACGAGAGAGTGAAGGTTGGCAGAGGAGAAGGAGATCAACTTCGTCTTCGCCACATATACAACAAGACGCAAAATGGGACCCACAACACTCCATTAGCAAGCGTTATGAAAATATCTGAATATCGTAATCCACAAAATTTAATTCCCAATCCTTAATTTCTTTCCAATGGCCGCCTATAATATACGAAGTGTAAAATAATTAAAAAGATGAACAATTTTATGAGACGGAGGGATTATTTTCTTTTTAATTATCTTGAAGTGAATTCAACAGACACATATCATCTTTAAAGACTTTACCCACGACATTTCGTTGGTAAATCTTGATGCATATTATGGAGCAAATTTGGGACACATTCAAATCTCACAAAACCAACACATTCAAATCTCACATTCCCTATGTTATTATGTCGTTTGGAGGTCAAGTAATGATTTAGTGGCGAATGAAGGTCATGTAATGGTATAGTTTTGATAGTGATTTGTAATGCTCGAATTGAACTTGTAAAGTACCCAATGTAATAAAAAAAACCAACACATGTGGTTTGCCATAACCGATAAAAGACTAGAATTCATGCATCAACTTTGGACAAATCCAATCTGTGCGGGGTTTAAATAACCAGTACAAGTATACACATGACCAAGCTGAGATATATGTGGATTGATCTAAGGGAAACATACTCTGCCCCGTTATCATAATCTGGCTGGATCATGATTTTGAAGATGCAATTGCCTTGTGATGGGTTTTGAGTAGTGACAGTGCCTAGGCCGTCGAATTTGCATGCCTCCGCTTGCTGGTTACTCTTTTGGTAGAAACTATTGTACGCATATGAAATGTTGCCATGGGCGTCCAATTCGCTGCAGGAAGTTCCATAGCCGAGGCTAGTGCAGTCGGCCAGGGAGCAGGCATAACTGACAGTTGGTGCTACTTTGGCGTTTTCTAGACTGGCAGAAGGTGACATTATGCACCATTTTTGGCTGAGGTAATTTACACCTCTGGCAGGTACTAAGCTACCGCTGGAGTTGGAGTTTGTGGATGTTCCTAGGTTGAGTTGGTATTTTAGTGATCCATCCAAGTTGAATACACCCCAGTGACGCTCAAAGTTACCAGGCTGGGTACTTTTTGCATCCTCATCGATAAGGCTGAATAGATACGCTTCTATGGCTTGACTTGGCCGGAGGGGTGTTCCTTTACCTTCAATTTCACGAGTCATGAAGCCCTGGTTGAACCTCCTAGCTAGGGTTGGGTTAGCATTTTTGTTTCCGTCCGTAGGCCAGCCAACCTCTCCCACAATTATCGGCACACTTCCAAAACCATTCTTTGTCATGGCCGTCACCAGCGTATCATAATTAGCATCAAATACATTCTGATATGTCAAACTACCGTCAACAATAGGAGAAGAAAATCCGTCAAAGAAAGCATAATCCGTTGGGAAGTTCTCATCGTTGTAGAGGCTTATAAATGGATATATATTGACTGTAAAAGGCCCTCCATTGTCACTAAAAAACTTCACAATGTTCACCATTAGCTCATGGATATCAGCCCGGAAATCACCACCAGAGGGTAACCCGATGTGCTCTCATATACGTCTGCATTCAGTGGACAAGTGACCTTAACTCGACTTGTCAGGCCAGCTTTTCCCAGTGCAGTTTGAATGTTCCTAATAGCTGGAAAAGTTGTTTTGATAAAACTTCCATTGTATGCTGATAAAAAAGGTTCATTTCCGACTGCTACATACCTGAACAAGTTGAAAACCCTACTTGAGAAGTTTTGAACAACACAAATGCTTTACAATATTATTGTCAGAAAACAGCAGGCAACAATATCTTTCACTACTTGAATACTTCCATCAGATGCAATCCATAAGAGGAATATATCAGAAAATGCCAGCTACTTATACATTAAATTCTGAAATGTTAACCATCCAAAGAGACATGTAGAAAGTGGAAAAGTTAGACAAAATGCAAGGTGCAAGGCCAAAACACTGCCGACACTTTTCAAGTATCAAAAAAGATTGCAAGAGCTCCCGAGTAACTATTCACATCAGTAAATCTACTAGATGGGGATGCAGAATAGACTTTTGGATTACCAAAACCAAACATTGGCAAACAATATCTAGTCGAATTCTGAAATCCAAGCACAGAAACAGGTAAAACGACTTAATCAGATACAACTTGCTAGTAAGAAAAGTAAGTATACCTGATATTAACAGATGAAATATGAGATGTGACATTCTCAGATACCCACTTATCAGCAGCTTTCTGGCTAGTAGCAAGGGAGTGCAATTTATCATTTGGGATGCCAACCATGACCTCAATCCCAGTATTACCAAGCAACCTCAGATTGTGATAATCAGCGTCAAAAAGCTTCACCTTCATAATACCATTGTCCTTGAGCAGCTGGACAACTGTCTGAGCTGGAAGTTGATGGCTTGCCTGAGTTCCCCAATTAGCCCCGATCCCATTAACTCCTCCAAAACAGCAGCAAGCCACAACCACAGCCAGCATCATACACAACATGGCTCCAAGTCTGACTGATGGTACCTTAAACAGCAACATCTCTTTTCTGAACCAAACGAACAAGACCCTTTGCAAACCTCAGATCCTGGTGCAAAAAGCTTCAACCTTTTTGAGATGTATGATGAGGTATGTAAGTACAGGTCGGATTGGGACAAGCAAGAGGATTGAAATGTCGAGTTGGGAACTGTGCTGAGCCAACTCGGAGGAATAAAAAGAGAGAATATGGTGTGGTCAGTGGTCTGGTCCGCCACTAATAATATCTCTAAAAACTGAACTGTACTAAACTAATCTTTAACAAATCACTAGCTAGTTGTTGTGCTGAAGAGGATCAAAAGAGTTGTGCTGAAGATTGAAACTTTACAGCAAATGGTCAGTTTGAAAACCCAGAAGCTGGATGAGTTCAGGTCAGCAAATGGAACTTCTACAACTATGAATGGTCGATACCAACCTGAAAGACATGAGACCCCTTTAAAACTAGGAGTAATGAAAATGACAGCTGGGTCAGACCACAGGTGTTGTGCTGTGTTGATGGAGAAGCCTACAGGAATTGTTGAAGAAGGAAAGATGGAGATGAGCTTTGTGCTGGCAGTGTCTTTAAGGGTTGTGTGTCATTGGTGGGTGATGTCAGGGAATTGAATTCCATTGGTGAATCACCAAGGTTTTACTTCTGAGTGTGGAAACCATTAATGGTATAAATTTTCATTATTAAAAAACTCATTTTGGTGTTAATAGAACCTCTAAATATTGGCCGTACACACCAATCAACGACACTTAACTTATGATTTCTAGTGTTAGAAAGATGTTGCTCAAGGAAGCAATGTGCATGTGCTTGGACTGATCGACCGACCTTAATATAAAATGATAATCATGTTAGTCGGCTTCAACTTCCAACCCATACTAAGCCTTCCAGTATAAGTAACTTACCCTGCAACTATTTAAAACTCCAACTTCAAACATTAAAAAAAAAACTCCAACTTCACGGCACAAGGGGATAAAATTTGTATCTGCCCATAAAATGAGAGTAGCATAGGTAGGTCTATAGAAAACATAAATGGCAATGGCAAACCAGGGAGTTGCCAATCTGAGTTTATGTGCTGACAATTCCCAATGCTGGAGGGCAAAGTATGTACAGCTACAAAACCATATGATTTATTATGGAACAAAAGCCGCATGCTATTATTCCTAAGTATGCTCTAATAACTTCTAAGGCTCTAGGAGTTATATTGAGCTGTACATATAACTCGGTGTTTGCCGGAGGCAACCCTATACCTTTATATGCAGTACTATTTGGCTGTTCCTTCACTTGTCCATCCGAATATTTGAACAGAGATGGCCAAGTTCTGGCCTAGCGTCCATCCATGAGGCGAAGCTGGTCTCTGATGGAGACATGCAGTAAAGGTAGGATCTGTATGTGATGAGGTAAAAGTATCGCCTGCAAACGGACATGGAAATTGTCAAGGTTCTGCCCCATTAGTGGTGCCAACTGAAGGTCAAAGAAAATTCTTTCCGAATGGCCACTAATTTCTAAGAAGACAGGGATCTGTTGTCAGGTAACCACGGTTCCAAACAACATACAGCAGAAATTAATTGGAAATGCATTTGCCAACTTATAAACTATGTGCATGGTAAATTTCAATTCAGATACTTCCACCTCAAATGTGGGCGCTCACCTTAAAGCTTTGACACCCATATCCCACACATGCGCACGATGCTCATCGCTGCTTCCAGAAAGAGTCTTCAGTTCTTTACTGTAAGAGACGATATCCTCTCTTATGTTCCCAGCACCTGCACACCTATCACAGAAACAAAAAAAAAAGACAATTCAGACTAACTGGTGCATGCGAACCCAAAAATATGCTGAACAGAAAGATATTGACACAGACATTTATTGTTCTTTCTGTTAATTGCAAACCTCTCACTTGATACACGCCAGACAGATAATATATAGAAGACTTCGCATACCTTTCAAGAATCACATCAACATCTGCTTTGCTCTGTGGACCGTACATGAGGACTCTAGTCAAACTCAAGATGTCCCTGTAATCACCCACTAGCAGTGCATCCGCATCAGAAGACATATTAGCTGATACACGTAAAGCGGTTGCCGGTGGTGTGATATTATTTTTTGAATCAGCACCAATCTTGGTGCAAATTAAAGCCATTGCATAGGCAACACCTCCAAATCCAGTGTGTGACACAAAAAAGATAAGACCCTGCCGCACTGGTACAGAAAAAAATGGAGCCTTAAC
>QZGG01002270.1:0-41449 GCA_006409495.1 Sedum album
AATATATAGCAACAGAATGAAGTTATAATACAAAATGAAGTCGTCGACTGTAGTTTCAACTTTGAATGTGATTGTAATGGAAAATGGACAATGTTCAAGATTACTACTTTTTACATCTGATTCCCTTTTTTTCTAGAATGTGGACAATAAGATTTAAATTTCTTGATTCCCAGTGGACAAGCTTGGCAAAGAGTTACATGAAAGCGGCAAGGTGGTATCACAGTGGGCGCAACACAAGCCGAAGCTGGGCGAGTATATGGAAAATGCAAGGATGTCTATTGCCAGTCCTTTAATGAAAGTGACTAGCCATATTTTTGGCGCAGAGCCAGCAACCGGAACAGAGCTCAAGTACATAGAAGATTATCCAAATATCCAAAATTCAGCAGCCATTCAAAAGATTATTCATGATATAAATTGCTAATTGTTTGCAAAATATCTTATATGTTACAAATCCAAAATTTCGGTTAGTATTATACTCATATCATTCATATATTTTGGCTTCACTCTTTTTATTTGTTAGCTTAACCAAACACTCTACTTATCACAAACTTTCTTTGCAATGATTAGGTAAAATGTTTCGACTGAATTATAGATATTCAATCATCATAAACTAAAGCTACTTTTGTAGTCATCGGATAATAAATTAACTTAACATGTCACTACTCTAAACACATATCTTCAGATATGATGTAAAGTGAATATATCATACTTAGACATTTTATCAAACATCCGACAGGTATATTTATCAGATACATGAAAAGTTACAAACCGAATAGCAATTTATATCATATGTTAACTAAATCATGATCAGAGGTATAGGATACATTGATCAAGGTCATATACACCTCAGAATAGAGAGACTACTCACTAAGCATACTAAAGTTCCATTCATTTAATAAATGTTAGATGTTTTGTGAATCAGTAGTACAATTCAATCTATCCAACCAAAAGGAATTCCACCATTTTGTCTTCGAAAATTCTTGATGCCTCTTCTCTTGTCTTCTCTGTTCTTTGGTTAAGGTTTTTCTCTGTTTAAAATGATCTTTTTCCAAAAGTCTTTCAGAAGATCTATTTACAATGCTGGTTGATTGTGCCGGGAGGGTCTAGTATGACCTGAACAGTCAAGCAGTTTAGGTGACTTGGGTAGCCTCAGGTGCCTTGAGTATGACCTGATGTTCTGCTACTTTTAGCTCCATTTCGCAGAATTTTTCAATTTCTATTATTTTCACGCTTTTGATTGATTATCTTTTTGAATATTAGTTGATACCAAAAAATAGGAAAATTTCATTAAATAGCATATGAAGTGTCAAGTTTTAAGCGATATTAACTAAGAATTGAGCACTGAAT
Organism: Sedum album; assembly: GCA_006409495.1. Lineage (NCBI taxonomy): Eukaryota > Viridiplantae > Streptophyta > Magnoliopsida > Saxifragales > Crassulaceae > Sedum > Sedum album. The sequence goes on from QZGG01002270.1 coordinate 1,348, forward strand.
GAGTGACAAAACTATACTCATCAATGGCCTAATTAGCCGCTAACAACTTATTCTCCTATTTTTTGTTCATAATTTGTCATTATCGTAATATTTTTTACTAATTTATTCTCTAATTAACTTTGATTATTTTACTTTTACCTCAAATTTCAACGGTTCAATTTCACATATATACGGCCGTGATTTGTATACTCAACTTAAGAAGTATTATTTTGGAGAGTAAAATTTAAACAGTTTGGGACTTTAAATTGTAATCGTCAATAAAATAATTGATTTTTCCGAAAATCACTCTCTCAGAAACTCAATTTTAACGAAACTACCCTTCAACTTTATTTGATATAGCAGAACGAAAATCATTGGATCGTGATATCTCATCGCCGGATTCGACGTGTTTATTGCCAAAAAGTAGTCGTTGACTATGATTAAAATCTAATTTTGACGCTAACAAATTAATTTAATAACATCAATAATTGAAAAATAAAGCATATTAAAATGAATGAAGATCAATTTTGAGAAAAATATTAATGAAAAATAATACTTTTTATTATAATCAACTAAGTGAACTACTAATTTTTAGGCAAAAGACCGGATCCGGTGGTTTTATCAAAAAAAACTTAAAGAGTTGGTTTCGATAAAATGTAGCTATTGAGAGGATGATGTTTCGACAAAACACCCTAATTTTTTGCATCGTATATAATAGCGATTCACTTAGAAATTAGTTTTCCTCGAACAACCAATTAATGCATTAATTTGAAGACCATCGCATAGGCAACAAACACATATGTAGACTCGGACGATGCTAGTGTTTGCTCTAACACATGAAAACCTAAACAAGTCGAGGTAGCTTCTAAGCATGGAATTAGTTCCGGAAACTAAAGTATGATTTCTTTCTTTGCTGATCCATTTCCAACTTTCAATTAAACTCTACACAATACAGTTCAGAAACAGTGGACCCCCACACCAGGAATAAGATGAGATGGCTTTTTCAAATTGTTGTCGATGTTCTTATAATAATTGGAATTTCAATATAAGAAATGGTTCCTCTGCGACCCACTTAAATTTGCACCGATAATATGACAATCAATTAACTAAAAACAACTATAATTAATCAAAACAATGGCAAAACGACTATTAATTTTATTAATTTGATAATTGTATTAAATCTGTTTTAATTAATTTAGTTGGTTGAAATAATCCGGATCTAAGTATCACATATGTTCAAAAACTTAATCATACTTGATACTTCTTGATCTTTTTCTAAATCTTTTAGATGCATATATAGGACTAGATACAATCAAGAAAGTCGATAATTTTTAAAACGGCAATCGAAAACTTAACCATACTTTATACTTCTTGATCTTAATTGCTGTTTTTTATAAATCCAATTGATTTAAATTAGAATTAATTTTCAAATGATATTTGAATTTGTAAAAGATCATGAGTAGCTACGATTTTATTGTTAAATCTCATGAAGTAACTTATTATTAACCGACGGAGTTTGTGTCTATAGGATTGAAATTATGAGGACGGTATGTTTATGTATGGCGGCAAGATATTATTCTAACCATTGATTCTTTAAATCTGATTTGAATTTTATTTAAATTTAAGAATTTATATGCACAAATTGCGAGGACGGTTGTGCTACACGGTTATAGTAACCGTTGGACTGATGCAAATCAATGCTTACAATAATGTCTCAATATCTTACATAAAAAATAGTGTCTCACTTGGACTTCTTCCAATGTCTATGTACGTCCTTACAAAATTGTCTTAAAAATAAGTGAGAATTGTACCGAACTGAAGCTAAAGATCTTGAATGAACCTTTGAGGAAAAGGCTAAATATACTCTTGCAGATGGTAGTATCGAATCAAATGGTAGTAACTCATACTCAAAGTCAAACTATGTTTCTAATTCAAACACACAGATGAACGAACCTCTTCCGAGATGAATATATAGTTTTATTGTTCAGTTACCTGAACACATCAAGAGTTCAAATGCAAAGTTGTTATTAGTTCTAAACGTGCTTGAGAAAAACCATCAATTTAAAGATGACTTCTCTTTACAGATACACAAAACGAAGTCTTGCACTAGTATCGTTGCAAGTTGCATTTCCATATATAGTGGTGGCCGATGATGCAAATGTTTACTAAAACACATGTAGCTTTCAATGCTAAGATGTGTTTGGCTAACTAATCCCATGTATTATCAAACGGCATGGGATTAGGTCTGGAAGTGTGATTTAACTTTCCTGATTCATATCTAAACCCTCATGAAACTCTATAAAAAGCTTCACTGCATAGCTAGATAGGTCAAGCTAAACTCCAACTCTCCTCCTAGATAAATCCTAACCAAACATGAAGGTGACGTTGGATAGTAAGAAAGGATTCTCTAGCATGGAATCGAAGAGGAAGCCAAAGTCATTATGGTTCAGGAAATGGCATCTGTTGGACGTGACTAGGCTGATAGTTATGGCCAGTATCCATTTTATGTGCCTCCTAGCGCCATTTCACTTCACTTGGCCAGCATTCTGGGTCGCCCTTTCACTCTCTTTAATCACTGGCTTCGGAGTCACACTCTCCTACCATAGAAATCTCTCTCACAAGAGCTTTACTCTTCCTAAATGGCTTGAATACACTTTCGCCTATTGTGGTGTTCATTCTTTACAGGGTGATCCAATATTTTGGGTTAGTACTCATCGATATCATCATCAGTTTGTTGATACCAACAGAGACCCTCATAGTCCGAACGAAGGGTTTTGGTTCAGTCATATAAACTGGATATTCAACAAGTATTATCGTAACGAAAAATATGGAAAGGCCACAAATGTACAAGACATGAAGAAGCAGCCATTTTACATATTCATTAGGAAAACATACATTTTTCATCCTATTTCCCTCGGATATTTGTTGTACTACATTGGAGGGTTACCATTCCTGTTGTGGGGAATGGGTGTTAGGGCAGTGGTAACTAGTCATTCAACATTTCTCGTCAACTCAGCTTGCCATATATGGGGTAAGCAAGCTTGGAACACTGGTGATAACTCTAGAAATAATTGGTTAGTAGCGTTGCTAACTTTCGGAGAAGGCTGGCATAACAACCACCATGCATTCCAGAGCTTAGCTAGACAAGGGATAGAGTGGTGGCAGGTGGACATGACTTGGGTTGTTATCAGGTTGTTAGAAGCTTCTGGTTTGGCTACTAATGTCAAGGTGCCGACGGAGATGGAAATGAAGAGGATGGCAAGGACTAGTTGAAAGAGTACCACGATGTGATAAATAAAAATGGCTTCAATCCTTATATGCTAAGTGTGTGTCATGCATGAACAAGGTAACCAAGTACACAATGTAAACTGTGATCATATAAATAGCAACTGTTGCAATCATGGTCGGTCCCTCATCTATACAATGTAAACAACTATTGCATGATCGATCCGCATTTCTTAAACACACGTTCACGAAGGAGGCTGCATCACAAGCCATGTTTAGCGCAACATTCCATGAAATTCAAGGCTGCCACCAAATTAATGCATATACCAAGAATGCATTAATTTGTAGACGACTATCCCATAGGCAACAGACCTTTATAAGTAGACTCGGACAACGCTAATGTTTGCTCTAACATGAAACTTAGAAACCTAAACAAGTCGAGGTAGCTACTAAACATGGAATTAGCTCCGGAAAATAAAGTATGAATTCTTGTTTGCTGATCCATTTCCAACTTTCAATTAAACTCTCCAACATAAAGAGTAGTGGTCTAACGGTCAGCCATCCGATTTCAAAGGTTGAGGTTTTAAATCCTCCCTAGTGCATCTCCACCTTTAGTCTGGGGTTTGTGCCATCCTTAAGCGACGTATGTGTTGAGTAAGTAATTTTGGCCTTGATCCTTGGTGATAGATATTTGATTGACAAACGTGTAAGGCAATATTTGGAAGTCAACAGAAGAATGAGTGATTGGTGTGATTCTGATCACTAGCTTTAGTAAGTCAATCGTAGAAGTTAATGCTAGAATAATTATATTTTAAATTGATACGTATGTAACAATAATGTGTATAAATAAATGAGAATACAGAGAAGCCAAACAAGTTGTGCAGCATCAAATTCCCTCTTACAATTTTATTTGTTTCTGACAGTATGAATAAATTTTAAAAAAAATTAAACTCTGCACAAATGCAGTTGAGAAACATAAGATGAGATATACTTTTCTAACTGTTTTCCATGTTCTTATAATTGGAACTTCTGTATATATTTATGTGAAAATGGGAGAAAAATTAGGAAGGTATCTTACTATTAATAAAGCCTAAGCTCTATAATTGTCAGTTATTTTTTTAAGCCACATTTAGTTACCAAAAATACCCCTACTCCTCCATATATTTACAATATCATAATTATTATATAGTATTTAATTTGATGATATATATATCTTTAATTAATAATATAATTTAATATAAGTGAACTTTGTATATGCACAAATTTTTGTGCAATAAAGTACTAGTGAATATTTTAATGAGATGAAAGGCGGATATGATCTCTACTATTCATTTTTATTATCAACGATTGATACTGATAATAATCCCCAACCGTCCATATTTTTGCAAATTTAACTGCTCAATTAAATAAAAAAAATTAGTTCATCAAATTAACGGCAAAATATATATTAAATTTATTAATTCGATGATTATATTAAAGTCATTTTAATTATTTTGGAATCCCAATCAAGTATAACATGTGTACAAAACTTAATCATTCTTCTTCATCTTTTTCTTCAAATTATAGTTGCATATATAGGACAAGAGACGATCAAGAAAGTCTATAGATGGAAAGACTTAATCTTAGTTACTGATTTTTATAAATCCAATTGACTTAGATTCGAATTGCTAATAATCCAACTGACTTAGATTAGAATTACTAATAATCCAATTGATTTTATCGTTAAATTTCATGAATTAACTTATTATTAATCGACGATGGAGTTTGTATCTATAGGAGTGAGATCATGAGGGATGGTATGTTTATGTAAGACGGTTAAACATTATCATAACCGTTGTTTCTTTAAATCCGACGGTTGTGCTTCATTTGAATTTCAATTATATTTAGGTATATATATGCACAAATTTCGAGGGAGTTTGAGTTACTTGGTTACTATTATTAACTGTTGGATTATGTAAAACAGCGTTCATAATAATATTTTACCGTCTTAAATAAATGATGTTCTCTCACTTTGAAGTGTATATACTCAAAAAGTTACAAGCCTCTTCAATCTTAATTGTCCTTACAAAATTGTCTTGAAATAAGTGAATTGCACTGAACCGAAGCTGATGGTCTTGAATGAACCTTTGAGGAAAAGGCTAAATATATAGTCTAGTGTAGATGGGTAGTGTCGAATCAAATGGTACGTAGTTACTGATACTCAAAGTCAAACTGTATCTCTAATTCAAACAAACAGATGAAACAGAACCTCTTCCCAGATAAATATATAGTTTTATTGTTCAGTTACCCGAACACATCACGAGTTCAATGCAAAGTTGCTATTAGTTCTAAACGTGCTTGAGAAAAACCCTCAATTTTAAGATGACTTCTCTTTACAGAGATAAACAAAACGAAAGCTACTTGCATTAGTAGCTGCAAGTTGGAAGTTGGAAGTTGGAAGTTGCAAATTGCAAGTTGCATTTTCATGTGGTGGCCGATGATGCAAATGTTTACTAAAACACACAATTAGCTTTCAATGCTAAGATGTACGGAGTATTTGGGTAACTAATCCCATGTATTATCAAACGGCATGGGATTAGGTCTGAAAGTGTGATTTCAACTTTCCTGATTCATATCTCTAAAACCTCATGAAACTCTATAAAAGGCTTCACTGCATGTTAGCTAGCTAGATAGGTCAAGCTAAACTCCAACTCTCCTCCTAGATAAATCCTATAACCAACCCTGAAGGTACTGTTGGATAGTAAGAAAGGATTCTCTAGCATGGAATCGAAGAGGAAGCCAAAGTCATTATGGTTCAGGAAATGGCATCTGTTGGACGTGACTAAGCTGATAGTTATGGCCAGTATCCATTTTATGTGCCTCTTAGCGCCATTTCACTTCACTTGGCCAGCATTTTGGGTTTCCCTTTCACTCTTTTTCATCACTGGCTTGCTCGGAGTCACACTCTCCTACCATAGAAATCTCTCTCACAAGAGCTTTACTCTTCCTAAATGGCTTGAATACACTTTCGCCTATTGTGGTGTTCATTCTTTACAGGGTGATCCAATATTTTGGGTTAGTACTCATCGATATCATCATCAGTTTGTTGATACCAACAGAGACCCTCATAGTCCGAACGAAGGGTTTTGGTTCAGTCATATAAACTGGATATTCAACAAGTATTATCGTAACGAAAAATATGGAAAGGCCACAAATGTACAAGACTTGAAGAAGCAGCCATTTTACATGTTCATTTGGAAAACATACATTTTTCATCCTATTGCTCTTGGATATTTGTTGTACTACATTGGAGGGTTACCATTCCTGTTGTGGGGAATGGGTGTTAGAGCAGTGGCAACAAGTCATTCAACATTTCTCGTCAACTCAGCTTGTCATATATGGGGTCAGCAACCTTGGAACACTGGTGATAACTCTAGAAATAATTGGTTAGTAGCCTTGCTGACTTTAGGAGAAGGCTGGCATAACAATCACCATGCATTCCAGAGCTCAGCTAGACAAGGGTTAGAGTGGTGGCAGGTGGACATGACTTGGGGTGTTATCAGGTTGTTAGAAGCTGTTGGTTTGGCTACTGATGTCAAGGTTCCGACGGAGATGGATATGAAGAGGATGGCACGGACTAGTTGAAAGAGTACGTACCACGTATATCTCTACTGTACGATGTGATAAATAAAAATGGCTTCAATCCTTATGTGCCATGCATGAACAAGGTAACCAAGTACACACAATGTAAACTGGTCAATGATCATATATAAATAGCAACTGTTGCAATCGTATGGTCAGTCCTCATCTATAAAATGTAAACGGTTGCCATCTGTAAATAAATTGACAGATATGGGAAAATAATTCCTGTCTTATTGATATAAGAATACACATATATATAGTAATTACATGGCGGAAGTCTTAAAGGAAAATAATACATAAAAGGAAAGTAAATGATATGAATAATGGTATTGCGGATATTCATTCTCAATATCCGTAACTGGTCAATATAATCACATATATTCATCCTGAATATCTGTAATACTCCCCCTCAAGTTGGAGCATATAGATTAATAATGCCCAACTTGCCCAATAAAGCAGTTGAAAATGGTTTTACCGAAAGCTTTGGTAAGCAAGTCAGCGGGTTGATGTGCAGAAACAATATGACCAGTGACCACATTTCCAACTTGTATTTGATCTCGGATAAGATGGCAGTCTATCTCGATGTGCTTGGTTCGCTCATGAAAAACAGGGTTGGGTGCAATATGTAGAGCTGCCTGATTATCACAATACAGTCGCATAGTTGAAGAGTGACAAACACCAAGAGAAAGTAACAACGATTTAAGCCAAATAAGTTCGCAAACAGCAGATGCCATGGATCGATATTCGGCCTCGGCATACGATCGGGTACTGTAACTTGCTTTTTGTTTTCCAGGAGATGGGGGACTGACCCAACTTAACAAAGTAACCTGTGAGTGAGCGACGAGTAATAGGACAAGATGCCCAATCTGAATCACAATAAGCAGTCAACTGAAAAGAACTAGTAGCTGATAATAGTAAACCTCGACCTGGGTGACCTTTGAGGTAACGTAAACTCCGTAAAACAGCTTGCCAATGTGCATCTTTTGGCTCTTGCATGAATTGAGCTAGTGTGAACTGAGTAACATAATTCGGGTCTTGTGAATGTTAAATAAATCAACTTGCCTATCAACCGTCGATAACGATCCGGATGTGAAAATGGTGGGCTTACTACTGTAGCTAAGTTATGACTATGTTCCATAGGAAAATCATATGGCATTGCCCCTAAGAGACCAGTCTCCGATATGATATCAAGTGTGTATTTTCGTTGAGACAAAAATAATCCCTTTGAACTACGTGCAATCTCTTTATTCCAAAAAATACTTTAAAATGCCGAGATCCTTCGTGTGAAAACAAGAACTTAGGTAAGACTTGACGCTAGCTATCCTTGCAGCATCATCCCCTGCTACAATAAGATCATACACGTACACAAGGACATGAATTGTAGTGTTTTCTTTATGAAATGAGAATAAAGAGTAATCTACATAACTCTGTGTAAAACCATAGGTGCGCAGCGCGGAAGCAAGTTTGGCAAACCAATTTCGTGGAGCTTGACGAAGCCCATACAATGACTTGTGTAATCGACATACTTGTCCAGAGGAGATGCCTAGCAAACCCGGAGGAGGCTTCATGTACACCGCTTCGTGTAAATCACCATGGAGAAAGGCATTACGCTCATCCATTTAATGAATTTCACATCCTCGTGCTGCTGCAACAGATAAAAAAACTCTTACAGATGTTATTTTAGCAACGGGAGCAATGGATCGGTAAAGTCTAGGCCTTGAACTTGACAATTTCCAAGAGCAACCAAACGTGCCTTATGACGTTCAACTGTGTAGAAAAGTACAAAACGGAAGCGATCGGAAAACTTAAACTCGCCGGAATCAATGGAAGACGAGATCAAATTTCCAGGGAATCTTTTTCTGTGTTATTGATCAAAATGAAGGTGAGCTGCCTTTTATATGGCAGGTAAGTTAGTTACAAAGAACTCTCACCTAATTACAAACAACAGACCTGACTTTCCAATTTGTTAATTACACCCCTGATGTTTTCTAATTTACAAAACCACCCTAACACCAACTTAGGTCTTTGCTCCTCTTCGACAGATCTGACGCAGGTGGCGGCGGCAGCTGGTCCAACGAGCTCAGCCTGGCTCATTGATCCCAATACCATCAAGCGATACTTGATGCGAAAAACCCATATACAACCTATCGCCGACTTGTCAGAAGGTAGGGTTGTAACACTCCATGTTTTATTTCGTTGAAGTGCTTCGAGTTCCGCAGTCATTACTGAACGCCAAATTCATGGCGCATAGCTTCATTAAAAGAATTGGGCTCGGTATTTGCTGTAATTGCAGCAAGAAAACCAACATGCGAATCTGAAAAATTAGCACAAGAAATAAAGTTTGCAATAGGAAATCGCGTACCAGAAGAGAGTGAAAGTGGTGCAGATGGCATAGAGATTGAAGGGGGTCTACTGAGCGAACAGTTCGACAAACATAGTCGCGTAAACACACATTAGGCTTCTTTGCTCTTGAACTTTGACGAGTATCAGTAGGAAAGGTCCCCCTATCATGTTCATGATCAGGAAGCACTGGTGATGTGTTGGTTTCAACTAATGATGAACTTTCTTCAAAAGAATCCAAAGTTTCATTTACTGGAAGAGAAGATGAGTCTTGCAAAGTCTCTGGAGTGAGAATCGGAACATTACTTGGGTGATGAGAATCAATAACTGCTGGAGATGGTGATGTGATTATCAATGGCTCTTGATCACCCATTTTTGGCATTGCCAACAGGAAGCAAGTTTCATAAAAAATGACGTCTCGGCTAATGAAAAAACGATTCCGTTCAAGGTCATACAAATACCAACCTCGCTTGCCAGGAGGATAGCCAGCAAAGATACATTTATAGCTCCTAGAGTCAAATTTGTTACGTGATTTCGGATTCGTAGAGGAAAAACAAAGACATCCAAAAACACGAAGAGTCGCATACGAAGGAGGTTGTTGGTAAACCAATTCATAAGGTGTCTTGCCTTGAAGAAGTGGTGCTCGTGTTCTATTGATAAGGAAAGCTACTGCAGTAATGCATTCTCCCCAAAAAGATAGTGGAAGGTGTCCTTGAAAGCGTAAAGCTCGAGCAACATTAAGAAGATGTCGATGTTTACGTTCAACTCTTCCATTTTGTTGAGGAGTGTCAACGCAAGAGGTTTCAAATATAATCCCTTTGTCAGCAAAATAGGAGCGTAGTGGGAGGGATTCAGTGCCATTACCAGCACGAACTCGACGAACTTGCTTTTGAAATTGAGTTAGACCATTGAGCAAAAACGATGTACCAAAGTTACAACTTCTGTTTTTGAACTAAAGATAAACACCCATACAGCCCGAGAGCATATAACCATCAAGTATAGTCAGAAAGTAAGAACCCCCACTGAACGAAGGGGTACAAAAAGGACCCCAAACATCACAATGAATTAACTCAAACGTCATTTTTGCAACTACTACAGATTATATTTATAACAGCGTTTTCTTTGCCCTTTAACAGCGCTTCTTGAAGAGAAGCGCTGTTGAAACGAGTGCTGTAATAAATCACGAATATATTACAGCGCTTTGTTAAAAAAAAGTTGTTGTTTGTAAACACTTTTAACAGCGCTTAAAATAGAAAAAGCGCTGTTGTAAATGACAATTTTTGACAGCGCTTAAAAAATAAGCGCTGTTGTAAATTAAAATTTTAAATAATTGGAAAATAAAAATAATAAATATTTTATATAAAACATAAAAAAGTGTTATTTTTAACATCGCCTTTTTATATTTAAGCGCTGTTGTAAGTTAACAACTTTTACATCGTTTTTCTTATTTAAGCGCTGTAAAATCTTAATTATTTGAAAAAAATTAAATCGATATTATTAAGAATTTCTTTCTTTTACAGCGTTTATTATAATATTTTCGGGATTAGAAAAAACAGTTTTTGAAATTTAATAATAATTAAAACCGCTTTAAAGGCAATCGATTTTTATTATAAATTCTTTTTATTTTTTATTTAAATCATAATTTTATAATGAAATTGAAATCGATTTTTTACAAACATTATCAAATAAAAAATTATGGACCAAAACCCTAGCCTTCGTCCTGAATTTGTCTCTGCCCGTCGTATAGTAATAACAGCGCTTTGCATATAAGCGTTGTCTAAAATAATGATTCAACAGCGCTTATACCTTGAAACGCTGTTAAAAGTAGAACTTTAGACAGCGCTTATATTAATAAGCAATGTAGTAAACTTTTAACAGCGCTTTCTCATAAAACGCTGTGTTTATTTACCTTACAACAACGCTTATTAATATAAGCGCTGTTAAAAGCGTGTTTTTTACAGCGCTTATTTACAAGCGTTGTTAAATAACTATTCTGTACTAGTGAAGGCTAGAGCTCGATGGAAATGCTAAGCGAGTTTGTTTTGATTGATGACAAATTTCACAAGGAGAAATATCTAATGTTGTACTTTTAAGTTTTAACTCAGAAATGGAGGATAAAACACTTGATGATGGATGGCCGAGACGCTTGTGCCACAACTGAGCATCATTAGAAATATGTTGAGTTGATGCAGCATGAAAAGTGACAAACTGAAGCAACCAATAGACCCCACCTTCTTGCTTACCCACACCAATCACTGTCTTGGTATTGATTTCCTGTAAAATGCAAAGACTTTCTGTGAGAATGACAAACAAGTGAAGATCTTTATCTAGTTGTGCTACTGATAATAGATTGCATGTCAAATCTGGTATGTATAAAACATGAGGAATTTGAAAAGATCCCAATAATAAGACGCCCTCTTGCGTTGTAGACGTGAGAGTTCCATCAGGTAGTTTGATAAAAACGGATGGAATTTGAACAATGTCATGAAGAAGGCTTCGTTCACTTGTCATATGAAACGAAGCTCCCGTGTCGAGTATCCATGAAAAAGGCATACCTGACTTATCAGACAAAATACGCATGGAGTTATACATCTTCATAACAGCTTCCCATTGATCATCATTTAACATTGAACCGAGAGCATTGCGGTCATTAAGGTTTGAAGATGAACTTGACTGAACCGCATTAGCCGCAGGAGCTACGCGCCTCTGGTCATTTACAGTGGTAGTTGATGTGTTCGGAGATGGTCGAGATGAAGCTTTACCATGTCTTGCTGCGATTTTTTCTTTTAACTAATCCGGAAGACCATGAATTTTAAAACAAGTAGAGATATCATGTCCTTCTTTACCACAATGAGAGCAAGCAGTAGACATGTTCTCTGGTAACTTCAAGTTCTTCACTGATGAAATTGATCAACGACCAGCCAGAGCCAAATTCTCTGAATGAGAGTCACGAGAGGTCACCATTGTTTTTAGTCGTTCCTCCTGAACAATCAAAGCATATACTCTATTGAGTGAACGAAGGGGTTCTTGAGCAAGAATATTTGAGCGCAAAGAACTAAATAAAGAATCATCAAGACCAATAAGAAATTGATGAATGCGTTCCTCTTCCGCTCAATTGTTAATGATGTGTTTAAATCACACGAACATTTGCCACAGGAACAAAGTCTTTGGGGTGAGTATGTGGTGATTTCATCCCAAAGTTTCTTCAGAGATGCATAATAAGCAGATCCTCCCAGAGTTCACGGACGAAATCAAAATATGTGACTAAAGAACGTAGAGATGGCTCAATAGTTTGGATTGTCCATCCAACAAGCATTGAGTTCACCATTGTCCAAGGACCGATCTTTGGTGAATTAGCTGCAGGTTTTGTAATGGTGCCATCAGTGAAACCAAGCTTTTGTTTAGCCCGAAAAGCATTGCTCATGGCAGTTAGCCATTCTTGATAGTTGTCACCTTTTAAAATAACAGGACAAATAGTAAGACCTGGATGATCTGATGGATGTAGGTAGTATGGAGAACCAAACACAAGAACTGAGGGTGTGTTGATTCCCTCGGACATCCATGACAATGCAAAAGACGACCAAAGAAGAAGAAAAAAATCAGGCCGGAGATTTTACTGGCTCTGATACCATTTAAATAAATTGACAGATATGGGAAGAATGATTCATGTCTTATTGATATAAGAATACACATATGTATAGTAATTACATGGCGGAAGTCTTAAAGGAAAATAATACATAAAAGGAAAGCAAATGATATGAATAATGGTATTGCGGATATTCATTCTCAATATCCATAACTGGTCAATATAATCACATATATTCATCCTGAATATCTGTAATACAATCATAGGAATTTAGAGTAATCATTGAGTAAGGCTATCTAATTGTTTAATGATTACGGAAGTAGCATTAGTGATTAGAAGAGTAGGTTTTGCTTTATCCGAGCTTTCACATTAATCACCATAACGGAAGTTGGTGATTAATGTAATGTATCGAGCGAGTCAACAAATCGGAAGAGTGAGACTTGAATTTATGAAATCAATATTCAAACTTGGCGAAATCTTGTTTTGAGTTGCGATTTAATAGTCGACTCCGAATCATTAGACATTTCATCGTATTACTCTTATGATTCATTGTTTTGATGCATCAGACTAGGAAAGTTGGACTTTGAAATCTTCTTTATTCGATTGTTTCTACTTTGAATACTCGTATTAGCTATCCAAAACAAAACAAAACAAAACAAAACAAAACAAAACAAAACAAAACAAAACAAAAAAAAAAAAAACAAAACAAAACAAAACAAAACAAAACAAAACAAAACATATTGATTTTGAGTTAGCTAGATTAAAGCTAAATCTTATATAGTGCACAAGTTTAAGTTTGCTCCTTGGACGACCCGAATACTTCGGTTTATAAATTATTTATGAATTGCATTTGGAATCTCTTAATCACTGATTTTGAGATACAAAAATACGCAACGTCATAAACGACTATTGCATGATCCACATTTCTTAAACACAGATTCACTAAGGAGACTGCATCACAAGCCATTGCTCTACAACATTGCGTGAAATCCAAGGCTGCCACCCAAATGGCATATATCAAGTATAAGGTAAAGCTTCCTGAATTGACCGGAATTTAATAAATACACTAAAAAGGGATTAAATCAAAATACAATCTAAAATGGTGGTATAAGAAGACATTAAATATATTTGAGACGTTAATTTAATCAATTTGATTTGACGATTGAGATTAAAGTTGAGTTTTGATTAGATTGAGCGGTTGAGTTTTGTAAAATACACGAACGACTGAATTTGAAGATTATTTTTAGTTGAAATCTCTTCTGTTTGACTGATGAAAATCAACGATTGAAATATTATCGGTGCTACAAAAAAATACTCAAAATTCAAAAATTAACGACGGAAATTTCCCCTTTCATAAAAAATGACTCGAGTATAAAACCATGCACTTAAAAACCCACATGCACAATCGAATAGGCCCGGCCTTTACTCGGCCGTCCGCTCTCAAGATTGGGCCTGTCTATCTTAAGTTTATTCGTTAACAACAAAAGTTTGACCTTTACAAATTTGGTGATCAGAAAAGAAGTTTCCATCAAAAACACAACTTTTAAGATTTACGTTTTTTTTTCTCCATAAATTGATTACTTCCAAAAAAACATCAACAATCCATCATACACACTTGAATATATAGTTTCATAAAATAAAATGAAGATGCTGAAGACCATAGAAAGCTTATTTTATGATTCAAGCTATTACACTCTTTTTTTATGAAAGTCATGAGAAGAGTGGAATTATATGATATCACTCAGTTTTGCAATATTCCACGAGTCTTGAAGTACTCGACAGATTGATCATAGATTTGTTCAATCCCATACTTGAAGCTGAACCCTTCATCGATGAGTTTCTGAGAAGAGATGATCAGCTTGGGTTTCGAAGGGAAGTCTCCAAATCTGCAAAAGAAAATCAAAGGATATACTACCATTCAAATCTGAAACGTATTAGGAGTTGAGCTAATGATGAAGGTATGAAATATTTGTTTATACTCTGTTGGAACTTTGTATTGGGGATATCTGGTGTTCAGAAACTTAGCAAGCTCAGTAACGCTGGTGTTAACACCACTGGCGATGTAACGTCCAGAAGCAGATTCTTTCTCGGCCAGGAAAATGTGGGCACGACAAACATCCTCCACGTGCGTGACAGAGATTGACCCTGACAGCATTTGCATACCTTTCAATGCCCCAATGAGGAACTCGTTCCCTGCAAAGTGTGGGGATATATTCGAGTAAGAAAATGCAAGCTTGAAGTATGATTCAGACTTTTCTAGTGTGGGTATATATGAGGTATAACTTGTAAGTACCTGTGATTAAGGACATAGCGAGATGACAGCTGCTGGGAACATCAGGAGTCAGTGGGATACCAGTCATCAGAGAAGGTATGACAGTGATGAGATCAATTTTGTTCTCCTCAGCAAATTTCCATGCTGCTTTCTCAGCTAGTGTCTTGGAAGCAGGGTAACCCTGCAACATAAAAAAGATTAAGAACATTGACATCACCCCATCTGATGGAAAATGGTGCAGGGGAGTGGAATGAGATAAGTTTTGTTTACCCAAGTAGGTGGCTTGACAGAACTGAGGAACTCAACATCAGTCCAGCTGTTTTCATCCAGTACTAGACCAGTTCCGGGTAGCTGATTGATTGATACAGCAGCTGCAGATGATGTTAGAATAACCCGTTTGACGGTTTTGGCCTTGAGGCAAGCTTTTAGCACATTTAGAGTCCCTTGAATGGCCGGCTTGATCATGTCATTCTACATTCAGCAATGGAAACAAAATGATTTCTTGAAGACCTGGCAACAAGGGCATGTTTAAAAAACTAAAGGTACCTCTGGATCCTGGGAAGCGAAGTTGACAGGGGTAGCGAGTTGGAAGACGAATTCACAGCCGGAGACAACTTCATCGAAACAACCTTCTTCAGTTAAATCTGCCTTGAAGATTTTCAAGTCACCCAGATCTTGAAGAGAAGTTAGGTGAGATACCTTCTTCAAGTTGTCTGCACATAGTCAACAGGGACAACCAAACTAGTTAATGAAAACCGAATCAAACTGAAACACAGAGCTGAAAACTAGTAAAACATGAAACACACTGACCAGGGTCCCTGACGGTGGTCTTGACAGCATATCCCTTCTCGAGTAGCTGCTTGATGAGAAGAGATGCGACAAAGCCAGTGCCGCCTACAACACAAGCAGTCTTCGAAGCAGCCATTGGTGTTTTTAGTTGGTCTGGTCTGGCCTGGTCTGGGTCTGGGTGATATTTAAGGACGGGTGCTTCGGACCAAATAACAGTACATAGTACATATGCTAAAGTAATTATTGGAGTAGAGGGGAAGGTGGGCACGTGACCCATGTAAATAGATAACACTTATGTCGGGAAGCCCAATAGAAGTGTTTCATGCTCAGTGTGCTACTTCACCTAATAAAATCATGGGAGCTGCCAGAACGTAGTATGATACGATTTGTATCAGTGAAAAGAGTGAAAGGAAGGTGAGATGAGATGAAGGGGATAGACAGGGATGAGATTAGGGTTTAGAGAGGAAGGGAATAGGGAGGAGATAATTGATATTTCATTTCTTATCCGATCCCAAAACATCTAGGGTAAAATATAAAGCATAGTTCATGTTTCCTAAATTACACTTTAATCCTCAATGTTCCTGCATAGTATGATGTGTAACATTCCTCCCAGCTTTGAAAAACCTTGTCCTCAAGGTTTGCAGTCTCCGGTGGTCTTAGCAAAGAAAATATGAGCAACTCAGGAAGCCAAATAGTCCAAATAACCCCAACTCTGACCAAAATCAACTCAAGTCTCAAACATCCATGTTTCACTTTTCGTGTGATGCTACATTTTCCAACAGTAGTAATCAAATGCGGCGTTTGACCCATCCCCAAGCCGAAAACATGTGGTTGACTAGCTTTTAATGATCCAAACATATGTAAGAATAGCCAGAAATTGAGATTGATAATTCCCTCTGCACTTTTGTAGCAAGGATTGGTGATTAAAGTGTCTGAACCAATATATTTCAGTAGCACACTATCCAGCAACTTTCCTTCCGCAATAAGACTTGAACATTCAGTGAAGTCCTCATCAGCTCGCATAGAATTAATCCTCTTTGTCACATGCATAACTCTAGGATCACTGCATAAACCCAGACATTGCAACCATTGACACTCTTCAAACTCATAGCATATCACCTTAGCATGTAGCTGATTTGCAACAAATAAATTGAACCATGAAACTGCTTTCCGAATTCCCGGATCATAAACCTCACCACAAATTCCAATTATCCCAAAGCTACGTATTGTAATCCGAAGCTTCAAATCTCTTCGATAAAATATTGTTACCATATGCAGTAATACCATGCGCCTTTGGATTGAAGAGAGCACTAAAATTCCAAGCTCCGTTTCATACCACAAGAAGAACCACCAAGTGTTATCCTGCAATAAAAATGATGATGAAAGATCATCAAATTTAATTTTGGACGGAAGCCAATAAGTGTCACCTCTTTTAACAATGATCAGAAGCATTAATGTGTAGATAAAAGAAGTGTATTTTTCCCAACTAGCAGTCAAACTCGAACACTTGTTCACATGCAAGGAGGAATCCACTGATGAAACTCTAAGATTGCGCACTGCCTCATCAAGTGCGAACTCCTGACCCCAAATTTTTTTTATCCCAGCGTCAACTTTGATCGATAAAGTATACTCTGTACATTTGAGGTATACTTTATAAACACTTGACATGATATGAATCTCATCCAAGTTGCTAGCTAAAATATCAAACTGAGAGCAACATCCACCAAAAATCATTGTCCCAAAAAATAATTTATGATAAGTAAACTCCTCACATTCTGCAGGGTTCAAAGTCATATCCAAGACCTTCATGTCTTCATCATCATAGGAAAACATCACCTCGCTAACCTCACTATATGATGAAACAACACTATATATTCCTTCCTTGTTATCCCTTACGAACTCCCCACACAAACAAGCATCAATACAAAATTCAAGAATATCACCTTCTGTATCCGTTTCCTCATCCAAAATTGTTCTTATAAAAGCTGATTCCATTTTGAATATATGCATTAACAAGCAATTAGATATCACTGAGTGAGCATAGGAATGGCCTGGTGATATCTTAGGCTCTATAAAAGTATCAATACAACCCTTTGTTGATGCGGAAACCTGTGGGTCATCTCTTTTGATTGACCCTAAAGTGCATTGGTTCATGAAGTACCACATGCCATCACAAACAATGATGTCAGAATCCAATAATTGGGTGCAAGATTCCTTTAAAATATAATCCATCTGCACTATAACTAACGGTCCTTTCACCATCACCACATCTCTCACTGTTTCATATCTTAGTTTGACTCCATGCTTCAGAACATCAACTAGAATTGTAGTTTCCATGATGAGAACTTTAATAACAGTTTGACTGTTGTATTTCCTTTCAATTCTCTGTGTGTGTATTTCACTTCTCAAAACCACGACTAGTTTATAGTCCACCAAGCCTGTCAGTACAACAAGATCATTTGTAACCGAAACACCATGAGCTAGACTGAAATACTGAGTTAAGTCGGGAGGATGCGGAGGAGGTTTTGTGACCACTAGTTCTTCAACATTCACTTTCCTAGCAATAACCCACTGGTCTTGATGTCTAGCAACTCTAAAGGAGTCCAAAAGTAAAGAAAAGCTCATACTGACAAACTTACAAACACCTAGAGTGCAGAAACTGAACACTCTATTTATCTCATATAATGATGCCTCAAATTCTAATTCCACAGATCCTTCCTCAATATCATTTTCATTTAAGACAACTGGAATTGAGTCAGTCATAAGTACCTTTTCGATCACGGCAAACTCCTTATGCAGTGTAGTAAACGAATTCAAATTTGAAGTAGAAGACTCCAACATTGGTTTCCCAAGAGTCACTTCATTCCCATACACAATTGTTTCTAGATCTGAAAGTCCGAACTCTTTTGAAGACTCTGATGAGTGGATAATGAATTCAACAGGCTTTGGAGATGTTTGACACTCGGACAATGACTGTGGTTTCCATTGTTGGCATGACTTCAACATCCCAGGTGTTACGAAATCCACAACAGGCATAGAGTTGAGATATTCGATCGGTTGTTGTAGGTTAAGCATATGGTTTGTGATTTCCGTCTTCCTAAAGTTGATGGCCATACTTTCTAACTTTTCCATTTGTGTGTTTATCATCTCATTCTGATGCCGTGATAATGCTTCCATTCTTTTCAAACGTTCGTTAATTCCGATGAGTCTTCGGTTGATTTCCATAAGAGCTTCAATATCTTCCGGACTCAAGTCATCTTCGATTTCTGGAGGACTTAACTCGACGTTCGACTCTCGATGAAGAAGCACCATTTGATACGATTTGTATCAGTGAAAAGAGTGAAAGGAAGGTGAGATGAGATGAAGGGGATAGACAGGGATGAGATTAGGGTTTAGAGAGGAAGGGAATAGGGAGGAGATAATTGATATTTCATTTCTTATCCGATCCCAAAACATCTAGGGTAAAATATAAAGCATAGTTCATGTTTCCTAAATTACACTTTAATCCTCAATGTTCCTGCATAGTATGATGTGTAACATAGTAGATGACCTAACTGAATGTATTCACTGGGAACAATTATACCCATAAACGAGTTGTTGGGCACATCCACTCAAACAACCCTTCCTCGGTTTCAATCCAATTCTGACTAGTTGGGTTATTGTACATAGGCAAAAGATACTCGAGCGCATAATTTTCAGCTAGACTACACTTATTATAACAGAATTTTCTTGCCAAGAGCGATACAAATAGGGATCAAGTTTTTCTCTCAATACATGACATAACTTTCACTACAAAGTGAGAAGCATACGCAACAGTTAAGCAGAACAGACGGCCATATTGTTTCAAAGGAGAAAATATTTAGGACCAAAGATGGAAGCATTCGTTTTACCCAGGTTGCTACCGCGGAGGCATTCCAGATCCATGATATGTGCATGATCAACATAGAGGTTTACCTGAACGGCGGAATGTCATCTGTTAGACAATGCTTTTTCACTTCTTCACTTGTGTTAGTGCAAATTATAAAAAATTTACTATCTGTCTACACTACATTACCTTTGGCCCATATTGCCTGATGAACCACTCTGAAGTTCTTGCATCTGATGCCTCAAACATGGTCTTCTCTAGTCCCAAACGTCCAACTATCTTTGCTACAATGTCTGCTCGCACAGAGTCTGCATGTTTGCAGACGTCATTTGCATCAATCATTACCATGTCCGCCCCGGCTTCCAAGCATCTTTCAGCCCTTCTAATCATGAAATCCACATCTTCAATAACTTCTGCAAAGAGAATAACAATCTTTTAATCACTTTCAGCATCTAAGAATAACCTCAAACAAGAGCAAAATGACACAACTAAAAAACCTCATGAGCAAACCTTTATTTATCCTTTTGGCAGTATGTCTGTTGAGATTCAAGTTCTATTTTCCTTGGTGACCTTATACATTAACTTCTACCTTCCTTACCTCACTTTCTAATAGGATTCCATACACTGGCCCCAAACTTTATCATTAGCACAAAATACTTAACGTCACGCAAATAATAGATCCAACAATTCACCGCTAAGTTGATGAGAGCTAGAGGAGAACATTCAAAAACATGGCTTTTACTATTCTACATCGTTACCGGTCAATGACCAAGCAGCCATAAAAAGTCAGCATTCAACCTCAGTAATTATAACTAACTGACTTACCAGATGATCGAGGTGTTGGAAAGACATAAGCCCCAAAAGCTCTATCACGGCCAACAGGGATATCCGACTTGTTGAACTTCACAGAAAACTGAGGCTTAGCTCGCAAACCACCTGTCTTTACCAATCGAACATATCTCAGCAGAGTATCATCAGAAATTCCAAACAACCCAGCATTAAGCTCAATCGTGTCCAGCCCTAACAGCTTACACTCCTGCAAAATACAAATATTCAACATTTTTATAACATTGGTATTTTTCATAAACAGAAATTCTGATGGTACGACTTCCATACCTCAACATAATCCTTGAATGCAGATGGGCGTGTCTGAAGCAAGTGATCAGCCAAATCACTAGCACTAACATATACATCATGCTTGTGCGCCATGTTGGTAATTTCTTTTATCAGATCCTTATCCCGCATCAGATTACGTGATCCCTCAGATATCCTTAGTCCATCCACATACTGACCCATTGTTTCAAAGATATCCTATTATCAAAGTATAAAAATCAATTTAGCAGCTTCGTCTAAACATCAGCAGCAAAATTCAATAATCGATCATAACTACAAAGGTGAAAGTAAGACCACTATTAGCAATAGCAACTATGCTATCCTCAGATCAAAACTTAACTCACACTATATCCACTCATCCCCAACTCTCGGACAATTCCACTTGATCTTACAAAAACTAAAATAATCATCTGTTGCCATACTCATAATCCTAATGTTAAACATCAGCACAACGCCAAAAATGATTCATACTATTGAACAAATTACCCTAACCTAAACTCCGAACACTCACATGCACTTCATTTCCCAAATTAAAACCCTAAAATCAACATCACAGTCCTGAAAAATTGACTGAAAAAAGTCAGCAGTACCTGAAGAACGCCGCCGTATCCAGGAATCCTCATTTCCGTAACACCGAATCTCCGTGGCTTATCCGGGCGATCCTCATCATCGTAGAACGACTTCCACCTGTAAGCAGCCATTTAAAAACCAAGAGAAGCGATTAAACTAATAATGCACGCGAGTAACCGATCAGCGCGACGGAGAGAGTGAAAATTCAAAGCTGCGAGAGAAACCGATTCACTTAGATTTAATGAAGTTGATGATCGAAATTTTCTTCTCCAGAAAATTCGACTTGATTCTGGAAAGCGCTATTGTTTTAGTAGTTGGTTGTTTGACACGTCATCGACATCAAATCCTATTCAGGGTTTTATTGGGCTGAACCAGTTCAATCAGGGTTACTTCTGGCCCAAAGAATATCAATATTTCAATTTTTTAGTTTTAGAAAATTATATATTAAGATATAAAGTTAGTATTATGTAAGACATTAATTTATTGTAAGATATAAGGATAAATTCTTAATTGATTAATGTAATTGTTGATATTAAAGTTAGTGGTTGGATTGCGAGGGTTGATGAGACTGTAATATTTTTACTTGTATTTTCATCAATTCGATTATTATAAATAAGTGATTGAGATTATGTCTTTCAAAAAATATGTAGTCTCATTTATAACAACAACATTTTATGTATCTTTTGGAGTCAAATTTACTTTATAAAGAAAGTGACCTTCCCAAATGGATGGTTAAGCATATGAGACTCGAGTGCTAATGGTGAAAAAGTTGGAGATTGATTCTCAACCTTTCTTGACTCCAATGTAACGAATCACAGCATCTTTGACAGTTAATAACATATAAAACTACAAGAAGAAGGAGAAGAACAAAGGGAGAGATTTCAAGGCTTTTACTTCACTCCTTCCTCAACCCTCTAGAAAGGTTATTTTTAGTTGTGTGCTTAGCAACATTTCCTTTATTCAGATTCTCCACAGCATGTGACACTTGCCCCATTCCTTACCTCAGTCCTAAATTCCCTATTCATCTGTCTTGTGATCTTTCATTATGTTAGTATAAGAACTTGAATGAATCCATGCTCATTGTAGCTCAGCTTGGTAAAGAGATGGTGAAGAACATAGCTCCATTGGTGTGTATTTTGATTGTGGTTTTGGATGTTGTGGCCGGGATACTCGGCATTCAAGCCGAGGCTGCTCAGAACAAGGTATGAGTCATATGACATGCAATAGTCCATGATGGGTCTGTGGAGTTTTTGAGTTATGATATGGTTTATGTTTGGTGGTTTTTAGGTGCAGCATTTGAGGGAATGGATTTTGGAATGTAGAGATCCAAGCTATGAAGCCTTTAAACTAGGCTTGGCCGCGTCGATCCTAATGGCCTTAGCTCATGTGGTGGCTAATGTGCTTGGCGGATGCATATGCTTTTTCACCAAAGAGGAGTACAAGAAAGCTAGCGCAAACAAGCAACTCGCCGTGGCCTCGCTTATTTTCTCTTGGATCATTCTTGTTATTGGATTTTCAATGCTGGTTTCGGGTACTTTATCCAATTCCAAGTCTAGAGCTTCTTGTGGGATAGATGATCATAGAATCTTATCAATTGGAGGTGTTCTTTGCTTTGTTCATGGGATGTTCTTGGTTGCTTATTGCGTGGCAGCCGCGGCTGCAGCCAAGGAAGAAGCCCATCATCATGCCCCTCCTCCGGCATGATCTCTGCTTATTTTCATTTTGTGTACTGTAAATCTATATATGAGCTAACGAAACTCAACATTTACTAACTATTCCTCCGTTTTCGAGTCAATTAGTCTACTCGAAAGTATTCGAAGAAATTGCAATTTCATGGGAGACATTTATAGACATAAAAGCAGAATCATGTTCAAAAGTACATAAGAATTCACATCAACCAAGCTTGGCAAGAACATCATTCAAAGAAGAGATTGTAGCTGCATAAGCCTTCTCAGCATCTGGTGTACTCTTGATCTTGGCAGCATAGTCCAACTGCATCCAAAACCCAAAATCATCAATACCCATTTCGAAAATTCACTCCAAGACTAAAACTCTTTAGTGCCTGTTTCGATATCTACTCTCCAACTCATTAACCAAACAGAAAGTTTCAAACTTTAACAATCACAGATTCAATGTTGAGCCAATATGCTGCTAAAACAAAATCTAAACAAAAATAAAAATGTTTTGATGAATGTATTTGAGTCTGTACTTACATTGTTGATATTTTCAAAAAGCTTGCTAGAGAGGTCCTTGAGCTCCTGTTTTTCAGCTTTAGGCTTAGCTGAGATCACAGTGTTGATATCATACCGAAGATACTCCGCTTTTGATCGGAGATCGTTCTGAACATACGGCCAGGCCTTTTTGTCAATGTATTCTTTCACTTTAATGATGTCTTGAGCTGATTCCTTAGCTCTTGCCGCAGCTTCGGTTGGCGGCAATGGCTGCAGGTAAAACCTTTGTTTCAATGGCAACTTAAAGTCCCTCGCCTCATCCGAGTTCAATGTTCCGGCTGCATTGTTTATAACACATTCCAAGATCAATATTGAAACAAATTAGGTAAGGCAAATTTAGTCGAAGGGGCTTACGCAATCCGCCTGAAGGAGGAGGAGGTGGTCCGATTGGAATCTTTTTAGCTTCAGCAGCGAAAACGGCTTGCACAAATGTTCCTGAGGCTAATCCAAGCGAGACAAGACCGAGAACAGACCGTCGGCCGGTCTCGGTTGAGTCCACTGATGCTTTGACTCTCAAGCTCGAACGGTTGACCGGTACTACTCTCACATTACTGGCGGTAAAACCTGTCAACCGGTTTGAGCCGAGGCTGCCTTCTAAGACAGCCTGAGAAGAGCCAAGTAGAGCAGAAATGGAAGTTGTTGCTTGCGCCATTTAATTTTAGTCTGACTGATCTTGAAGCACAGAAATTTGTGTTGGGTTTTTTAAGGTCATTATATGTGATGTTGGGGTTAGAAAACGCCTTAACGGATAACAGAGGATATTAATTCAGCCAATGAAATGTCGCCACGTGGAGACATGTCTGCATGATCCGGATTACATAGGTGGGATTTTATCTAGGTGTCCAAAAACATATTCTCTTTCAAATAAATGGCTTCAGGAAGTGATGCAGCGGAGTATAGTAACAATGCTAAACAAGGTTTACAATTCTAACCGAAGCTAGAAAGGGTACTGCCGCAGCAGAGGAAACAGGAATATGGAATGAAATTTTTATTAATTTTTCTGTGTCTCAGATGAGTACATGAACTTCTTTTTATACTAGATGGTTGACTAAAAATAACATGTGCACTAAATATTGAATTTTAGGAATCTGTGGTAACCCCAAGCCTTTCATCTTCAAGCTCTTCGATTTCCGGATGTGGCCAGGTTCCTTTCACTCGCATGATTCATTTGCTAAGTTTAGAGCATCGAAGTTCAAGGTGGAGTGTTTGGGGAATGTCACTACATTACTCACCCCTCCTTCAAGAAAACTCGTCCCCGAGTGATGCGCTAGGTAGAGTGGCTCTTCTGGGTTGTGATAATCAAACAAATCTGCCACATTAAAAGTATTTGATATGTTGTATCCTGCAGGCAAATCAACTATATACGCGTTATCATTAATTCGCTTTAATACTTTGCATGGCCCGACCTTTTTCTTCATGAGTTTGTTGTAAGTTCCTGTTGGAAACCTTTCTTTGCGTAAGAACACCATCACCATATCTCCTTCATTAAATACCTTTTTGCGCTTGTGTTGATCTGCATTTGATTTGTAGCTCTCACCTGATGCCTCTAATTTTTGCTTCACATCAGCTTGTATAGTTTCTATGGATTTTGCCATTTGCTCAGCAGCATAGCTATAACCTGGTATCTGAGGTAAGGGCACCAAGTCTAGTGTGTGTCTCGGAGGGTGCTGATAAACAATGCTGAATGGAGTGCGGCCCGTGGAGCGATTGATCATGTTATTATAGGCAAACTCAGCTGGAGCTAAGACAAGATCCCATTGCCTTGGTTTATCACTGCTCAAACATCGGATGAGGTTTCCAAGTGTTCGGTTAACCACCTCGGTTTGCCCGTCCGTCTGCGGATGAAATGAGCTGCTGTATTTCAGATCTGTGCGAAACAAATGCCATAAGGTGCGCCAAAAGTGGCTTAAAAATTTCACGTCACGGTCTGATGTAATGCTTTTAGGCACACCATGTAAGCGAGCAATCTCCTTAAAGAATAACCCTGCAACATGAGAAGCATCGGCAGTCTTTTTGCAAGCAATGAAGTGAGCCATTTTTGAGAACCTATCGACGACAACAAATACAGAATCGACACCGCGTTGAGTTCTAGGAAGACCAAGGACAAAGTCCATAGAAATGTCTTCCCACGGAGCATTTGGGATAGGCAGTGGCATATACAATCCTGTATTTTGTGAATACCCCTTGTTTGTTTGACATGTAATGCATTTATTCACAAACTTTCCGACGTCTCGGCGAAGGTGAGGCCAATAGTAGCGTTCTTCTACCTGTGAAATAGTTTTATCACGGCCAAAGTGCCCTTGACGGTGTATTTCACATATCAACTCCTCTCGTAATGAACCTTTCGGGATGCATAAACGATTATTGTAGAAAATGTAGCCATCATGGAGGAGGAAGTGTCCAGTAGCTATTCCTGCATTTAGTTTTCGCCACATTTCTCCAAAATCATCATCATCATGATACTGCTCTTTCATTGATTCAAACCCAATAACAACATTATGCATTATAGTGAGCAGAGAGGTGCGTCGACGCAAAGCATCAGCGACTTTATTTAAATGTCCAGATTTGTGCTTGATAACAAATGTGAACTGCTGTAGATATGTTACCCATCGAGCATGAGTTCTACTGATGTCCCGCTGATTGTTTATGAACTTCAAGGCTTGATGATCAGTAAGTAAAATGAACTCTCTATGAAACAAGTACTGCTCCCAATGCTTAACTGCTCGAACGAGTGCATATAGTTCTAACTCATATGTCGACCATTTTTGTCGTGCTTCCGACAGTTTCTCACTACGATATGCAACAGGCCGTCCCTCTTGTGACAATACAGCGCCAATGCCTATGATAGAAGCATCTGTCTCCAACTGAAATAATTTGTTGAAATCTGGTAGTGCAAGTATTGGTGTCGTTGTGAGTTTTTCTTTAACGAGCTGAAAAGCAGACTCCGCAGCCTCACTCCATTTGAACTTACCTTTTTTCAGAGTTTCAGTGATTGGGGCCATAATAGTACTAAAATTGCGAATAAAACGACGATAAAATGTAGCCAAGCCATGGAAGCTACGAACCTCATGTACTGTTTTCGGAGTCGGCCAGTCCTTTATTGCACTGATCTTGGATTCATCCACTTGGAGGCCTAAGTCACTCACAACATATCCCAGAAAGGTCAGGCTGTTGGTTAAGAAAGAGCACTTCTTGATGTTAATGAATAATTTGTTTTCCTGCAAAACCTTTAAAACAGAACGCAAATGGGCCATATGTTCTTCCTCTGATTGACTAAAAATGAGTATGTCATCAAAGTATACCACAACATAATGGCCAATGAAAGGTTTAAGAACTTGAGTCATCATCCTCATGAAAGTGCTTGGCGCATTTGAGAGTCCGAAAGGCATAACAAGCCATTCATATAACCCGTCTTTTGTTTTGAAGGCCGTCTTCCATTCATCACCTTGCCTAATTCGTATTTGATGATAGCCGCTGCGGAGATCGATTTTTGAAAATATGGAGGCTCCTTTTAACATGTCCAGCATATCATCTAGTCTTGGGATGGGGAATCGATATTTTATAGTGATTTTGTTTATCGCCCTGCTATCAATACACATGCGCCAAGTTCCATCCTTCTTGGGTACTAATAAGGTCGGGACTGCACACGGGCTCAAACTCTCTCGGATCAAACCTCGCTGTAGTAATTCATCAACTTGCTTTTGCAAGATTTCATGTTCCGCGGGGCTCATTCGGTAATGTGGCAAATTCGGAAGAGTTGCTCCTGGAACCAGATCAATACTATGCTGGATGTCGCGCATCGGAGGCACCCCAGTAGGTAATTCATCACTTATGATGCTACTGAATTCTTCAAGAATTGGTTGCACTGATTCTGGTATGTGATGACTCATATTCATGCTTGGAGACACAATCAAGGCATAAACAATTGATAAATCTTTTACCTCAGTAAAGAACTCTTTTTTACTTGAAATAAGAAGTTGAGGTTTTGACCCAGGCTTCCTTGGAGTGTCACTGGACAAGGTTGATAGTACAATTCGCATGTTGTCTTTCGTGAATATATAGATATTTTCTCGGCCTTTGTGTGTCGCATCGAGATCAAATTGCCACGGTCTCCCCAGCAACAAATGACAAGCACTCATTTTCACAACATCACATAAAACTTCATCTTTATATTTGCCAATAGAAAATAAAACTAAACATTGTTCTGTTACCTTTATTTCTCCACCGGAAGTGATCCATCCGAGCTTGTATGGTGTAGGGTGCGGACGTATTTGTAACTGAAGTTGCTGAACAATCGTCTGCGAGATAATATTTTCGCTACTACCGCTGTCTATGATCACATCAAAAATTCTTTGAGATATGCGACACTTCGTGCGAAAGATATTATGACGTTGTACGTTATCCTGGATTGCAGGTGTAGAGAATAGAACTCGTTGAATAACTCCAGTAAGATGAGTGTCATTATTTACCAAGTCATCTTCTGCCACAACATCATTAGGGCTGATAAAGACTTCCTCAATTTGAGACTCATGGACATCCAAGTGTTCTGCTATGGATACTTGTTTACGAGTGGGGCATGAGTTGGAAAGATGACCTTGCTGTCCACAACGATTACATTTTCCTCCAAAACTTCTTGCATAAGGATTGTTAGATGATTGTGTGTTCTTTGCTGCTGTTTGGTTTGTGCGAGCCAAGGCATCACCACTTGAGTTACCACGTGAGTCATCATGTTCTCTACCCGAAGAGGATCCCTGCTCAATGGATTTATTTGGTAAATTTGACACACTTTTAGAAATAAATCTACCTGATGTAGTCCGAGCAATTTGAGCTTCCACTTTTGTTGCAAGACGAACTGCCTCATCAAGTGTCCAAATGGTTTGTAATAAACGATCCTGTATGTTAACTCGTAAGCCGTTAACATATCTGGCTACAAGTTGATCTTGTGTTTCTTGTAGAGAACACCGAGCAGACAAGCGATAAAACTCTTCTGTGTATTCGGACACCGGCTTTGAGCCTTGGCGACAATTATGGTACTGCTGGTAGAGTGTTTGCTCATAATCCGGAGGGAGAAAACGAGCATGCAAGAGTTGTTTCATTTTTCGCCAAGTACGAACAGGTTGTTTTCCCTCTCGACGCCGAGAGCGCTGAAGTTGATCCCACCAAGCAGATGCCCCTCCTTTTAATTTGTATGCAACGTATTTTACCTGCATCTGTTCATGAATGTTGAGTAATTCAAAAAATTTCTCTACCTCAGTGATCCAATCCAGGAAATCCTCGATGTGTAGATTTCCATGAAATGAAGGCAAATCTGCTCGAATTTTTGGAGGATGGGAGTGATCCGCAGGGATTATATTTTGCAGTTGTGGCGTCTCATCATCATCTGAGGACACTAGCGCATCATCAACATTGTTTTGTTGTCTCTGATGTACAGGGGGTAATGGTGGGGGAGCAACAGGTGGGGGAGGATTGATTTGCAGTCCGGTGAACAATTGTTCGAGGCGGAGGTTGGTTTGATGTTGCTCTTGTTGTTGATGTTCCATCCGTGCCAATTGTTCACTAAGTTTTTCCAGGATCGTATTGGTGTCGTTTTGTTGATTGTTACTTGTCGCCATGGCCGAGAAGCGCTGACTTCTGATACCAACTGATGCAGCGGAGTATAGTAACAATGCTAAACAAGGTTTACAATTCTAACCGAAGCTAGAAAGGGTACTGCCGCAGCAGAGGAAACAGGAATATGGAATGAAATTTTTATTAATTTTTCTGTGTCTCAGATGAGTACATGAACTTCTTTTTATACTAGATGGTTGACTAAAAATAACATGTGCACTAAATATTGAATTTTAGGAATCTGTGGTAACCCCAAGCACTTCAAGCTCTTCGATTTCCGGATGTGGCCAGGTTCCTTTCACTCGCATGATTCATTTGCTAAGTTTAGAGCATCGAAGTTCAAGGTGGAGTGTTTGGGGAATGTCACTACATTAGGAAGTCTCTTCAGCAACTACAAAACTACAACCATTACAATCAAACGTACTGTTATATTTAGCCATTTGACAGAAAAGCTATGAAATTTGTAGCATTTGATATTTAGTGACACCATCTAATCAGGGTTAGAGGTCCAACGTTCAACGAGGGACAACGGCAGAGATAGTGACATCATTATTGGATGTGGATGAATCCGTTGGAGTTGATTCAAACATTCTTCTATTATACCGATCAATAGTAAAAGTAGGCTGGGAAGGCTGATGAAAGGTGGTTGTATTCTCGCTGCCCAACATGAAGACTACAGACGACATGGTAGGTCGATCAGCAGGATCGTCCTGAATGCATAGCAATGCTATATGAATGCACTTTATAACTTCAAATGGGTCATAAGTGTTGGAATTCTTTAGTGATGGATCCAATAGGTCCAAGCCTAGGGTTTCTGATTCAGCCCATAGTGCCCATGCCTGTGAGGTTGGTTGGATTTGAACAAGAGTTAGTAGAGTTCAAAAAAAAAGTATTAGGAATGTGAGAAAATGAGACCATAGTACATACTACATACACGGGTGACAAGGCTGTGGGATTCACCAATGAGATGAAAGCCAGTGTTCTTCTTTCCGCTGATGATTTCAAGTAGTAGGACTCCGTAGCTATACACGTCTGACTTCACCGAAAACAATCCTTCCATGGCATATTCTGGTGCCATGTATCCACTGAATCAACAAAATATAAGTACCCAATTCGTAAGCAATTGCTGTTTCACTTACGAAAGAAATATTAATTTGTAAGGGGGTGAGAAGACTTACTAAGTACCCATTACTCGGTTTGTATTTGCCGCATTCTGGTTACTGCAGAATACTCTGGCCATCCCAAAGTCTGAAATCTTTGGATTCATCTCGTGATCAAGCAAAACATTGCTGGCTTTAAGGTCTCTATGAATGATCCTGAGTCGAGAATCCTCATGCAGGTACAACATTCCCTTAGCGATCCCATTAATGATAGAAAATCGTATTCCCCAGTCCAAGTTCTTCTTTTTCTCAGGATCTGCATGAAAAATCTGGACTCAGCTGGGGGATCATTCTCATGGGGAAATTTTACGGCTAATATGGTGTGAAGTTAGCATCAAACCAGACAAGAAAATGTCAAGACTTTTGTTGGGCATGTACTCGTAAATCAGTAGCAACTCGTTCGCTTCTAAGCAGCATCCTAAGAGCTTGACAAGATTCCTATGTTGTAAATTTGCAATCAAAGAAACTTCATTTTCATATTCCTGTAGTCCTTGGCCTGAAGCTCTGCCGCACCTTTTCACAGCTACCTCTTCACCATTCAGCAACATGCCCTGAAGCAAGGTTCAGTACTCTATAGTCTAAGTAAAAATTGAAAGATTAATGCAATTTGAGAACTGAGCTACCTTGTAGACAGGACCAAACCCACCCTCGCCGATTTTGTTTTCATGTGAAAATTGTTTGGTTGCTACACTTATATCACTGAAACTCATCAAGGGAAGCTCCGCGGATTTCTGTTCGGCTCTGGAAAAACTCTCAGTTTGTAACCTTTTTGATAGCTTAGTCTCCGTCTTCTGTCTAGAGTTTTTATCATCTGCAATAAAATAGCTCGATACACTTTAGTTTACTAAAAATAAAAAGCAGCAGAAACGTAAAACTACAATTGAGAACCTTTTTTGATCTGCTGATTCCACCTAGAGTATACAATGCACAAAGCTGAGAGCACAAACAGTAAAGCTACTGAAATGGTGATATGCACAACAATATGTGATTTTTCTTCAGATGTCTTCTCCACTTCCTTTGATCCTTCCAATGGCGTCACTCGCTCTAGTCCTATAGAGTCAATTTCAAAGCAAGTAATTAGACAACTAAACAAATATCGAGGCATACACATTAGATTGATCATAAAAGAGATTTAACCGAACACTCATACCAAGATATGAATACTACTGTCTAGTTCATAAAGGCAAATGATACGATTATATAGATTACATGTGTCTCCCAAACTATGGGCGCAATATGAAATTAATGTACAGCGAATATACAGGGGAATCTGCCATTGATATAGGCAGAAATTCCAACACTCTGCATAACGATACAGGTCATATGAAGAATTCATGCCAATTATCTTAACAACATACTACCTGAAATAGATATAGGAGAAAATCTATAAGTCATAATACAACTCGGGCACAAGTATCTTCCAGCCTCCTTGGTGTCCTTAGCATATATCGAACTGAACATAAATTCAATAGCCTTTTGCAAACAAGTGTCGCAATCTGATCTTGATATGTCTTGGATGCACTGAACAAACCCGGTCAATCTCACTTTCAAGAATGGAATTTCAGTTGATGCGTAGTTCAGTCCAGAAAAATAGGACACAGCCATTTTTCTCAAGTTTTGAAACATATTTTTCACTTCGAGATCAGAATCCTCCGTCACCGATGTATTTCTCTGGGACCAGATAACACGCTCAGGCTGGCTAACCAGTCCAGAAGTGAATGATGCATTTGCATAACGTACAAAGCAGCCTTCGGCCCAAATCATGGCAT
Source organism: Sedum album (assembly GCA_006409495.1). Lineage (NCBI taxonomy): Eukaryota > Viridiplantae > Streptophyta > Magnoliopsida > Saxifragales > Crassulaceae > Sedum > Sedum album. The sequence goes on from QZGG01002270.1 coordinate 33,475, forward strand.
TTATTCCATTTTTACACCGCCTTACAAATACATCCTGGCTTGCCATGTATACACACGTTTTGCAATCAGCTACAGACATATCAGCTCTGCAAGAATATAGACCATGGACTTCTGGATACTCCCCGTGGGTTGTTTTGTAGAAGAGGCTGTCAATTTCGTTATCAAGAAAATGCGTGAACAAGAGACTAATGATGTTCATTTGGTACGTATACTCGCTACGATCAGTAACATTTCCAACCAGAACCCCTTCACAATAGTGATACAAGTATGTCCCCAATGGCAATGAATCTCCCTTAGTGAGAGTGTCTGGGCCCAAAAAGCAACAGAACAAGAGTACGAAAGAAATACGATACAAGTGGGTGTCAATCACCGACTCAGATAGAACCACTGGAAAACAATTCATCAAGTTTGGACCAATCAAAAAGTCTCTTACAGTTCGCCTCTTCTTCTTGTATCTGGAATTCATAATTCAACCGCACGTGTCAAAACCTGACTCTTATAATCACACAAAAAAGATAAAAAGCATGCAAAATACAACCAAAGAAGAAAAAAATCTGAATCCTCCTCTATTTATCGTTGAAAAAAACTCAATGCTTTAAATAAAAATGGCAATGTTCTGATGATGAAAATATGGTATTTAATATCGGAGTAGAGGACTCCATTACATTACCTGAGCCAGATTAGATATGTCATCGCCTAATGAACCATGAGATAAACATAAATCACACCAAGTCATAAATTTGGTGTTCCTTTTCAAGAACTCAAATATGCAGAAAACAATAAGTATTAATAAGTTTCGAGCATTCATTGGCATCATAGTTCACACTGATCACTCACACCTAGTCACCTACAGCTCCGTGAAAATTAACTATAAATGGAATCTACTGCTGCAAGGATTAGTGTTAGAGTCAATTTTGAGCATATGATGTTTGTGCTCATCGACCATCATCAATGCTAAAGTTGATAAACAACACAGGAAAGTCAAACTAAAGTCAACGAAATGATCAATGCTAAAAATGCGGAAATTTCACTTCCCTGTCGCCAGCTCATCAGATCGTCGTCGGCACAACGATCTTCGCTCACAATCGCTCCGTCGTCGGTCGCCGATCGTCGATCGTCGCCTGATATTCTCAAGTGCATCTTATTCTGACCTAATTCCCAAATTGCCTACAGTTGGGATATCAAAAAACGCTGCGTTATGAATCTCGACATCAACAAACGACAATTTCTGTCCAGTGATTTATTGCGCGCCAGCGGATACGACGCCGTTTGTATTCAAGTAGTACAAGTAAATGAACATTGGATTAAGTTCTAGTAACACAAACAACTTTTTGTGTCGTATGTATATTATTCTCAATCATTCGTGTATTTTTCTAATTTAATCATCTAATTAATTTAAAATTATATAATTTTTAAATCAATCAAAATCAACGTTTGAGATGATGTTTTCATATCTTACAAAACTTTAATATCCATAAAAAACGAACTCAATGAACAATTACTTTAAAAAAATGTCCCACCCAAATACGAAATATAAATTACAATATATAAACGAGGTTGATTAAAAAGCCTTTATCAACGTTTCTTTATAAATTACTAGTATAAATGCACATTAAAATATGTGCTTGTCAATGGTTATTTATAAATTAATATATTATAAGTATTTTAATTAGCAGCTTAGTTAATAATTATATAAAATAATAGGGATATAATCGGCACATGAGATGTGGCTTTACTAATTTTATATTTGATTTTATATGAGGATGTTGAATTAATAACCGTCAACAAAGTATTCTCGGGAAGATAAGAAAAGGGTATTTATGAAAGAAAATTGTGGCTTCGATCTTCTAACCGCTATTAAAGGATTTTCTTTTTATGTATAGTAGAGATATAAAATACTAGTAGTAATTAAAATTAAAAATATGTGTTGGTAAATGATTATTTATAAATTAATATATTATAAAGTATTTTGATTAGCAGCATAATAAATAATTTTAAAAGATAATAGGAATATAATTAACATATAAAATGTAATTTCATTTTATAATTTTTAATACCACCGCTCGCTCTTTATATATTAAATAGATAATTGGTTAATAGTTCTTGGTATGTGGGCTGCGAACAAGGAAGAAACACAAAATGGGTCTGCCTTGGTCTTCAAATAACCAATGAAGATTAAACCAAAATACCACATAATTATAGGATTCTGGTAGTGGTGACATCTATTTTTCTTATTCTAGTTAAGAATCCTCTTTTATGAAGCGTCCATTCATGCTGGATCTTAATAAAAATTGCTGTAAATCTTATGGTGCGTGCAATCAAAATACAGGAATTTGGATCCACTAATGCAACATCAATTTGTAGAGACTCAGAATTACATAGTTTTGGTAAGTGTTCATGCAAATTTATATAGAATAAATAATCTCAAAGTGATGTCATTCAGATGTTCACACTTAATAACTGCGCTGCAGTGAATCCGAATCCCAAAGTTTAGCGAACTGAAACGTATATAAAAATTAGTTCTAATACCTCACCCATATTGCTGTTATGCTAAATTGCTTGATTGAATGATAATTAGTGATGAAAACTTACTAACCGGATTATGGATAATATAAAATGACATTTTCATTTAACACAATAAATACTTTTGAAAGATGCTTAAATTCAATCATCCGGAATACTTGTAAGAAATTATATTCAAAATGCCTCAAGCACAAAATTACTAATATTGCGGATAATCTCAGTTTTGTCTATGAGTAGGCTGGTCTTACTCAGTGCACCAAACAAAGACGTCAAGTCTTCTAGACAATTATCACTTCAATTTATTCGATTCATATCTCTACAAATCACTAAATAAGTCAGGTGACATGATGATTACAAGTAATGAATAATGTGTTACTGTTAAGTACGTGTGTTAATTAATCATTAAATGGACACAACATGATTGTGATTAGGATTGTCATTACAACCTTTAAATATCGTTCACAACTACTCGATGTTTTACTTAGTCAACTCACTTCTTGAAGAATATAAGTACCATTTCAACTAATAATACACTTGACACTGCAATAATATGAATGTGATGAAGATTCTCAAATTATTCAAGTGTTCTTTGAAAATTGATGATGTGATTAGATGACAAAAATGGTTGGTGATCATAATTCAAAGCCCTAATTAGTAGGATGTGTGATGCGTGAGTTTACACTGTAAGTATATATAGACAAAATATTAAATTAAAACCTCCTATATATAAGCAAAATTTATGGAAGATATATTTTTTGTTAACGGTGTTTGCTAATTCAATGCTAAATTAATTTTAAACAACTTTAATTCCAACCGTCATATTAATTAAATAAACAGTTAAGATTTCATCATACAGTCTTATAAATTTATATGTTCTCCTTTGATTCATATTCCATCCCGGAAAATGACAGAATCATTAGATCTAATTGATTTACAGTAAAGAGTTAAACAATTTATGTTGAATGAATCAAAATAATACATCTAAAACTACAAGTATATAATTTATTTAATAGAAAATATATAATTCCTATAATTCCATTGGTACAAAGTGCATTGTTATTAATTTAAATAAATAATATTTGATTTGTAGAGTATAAAAAATTCAACTGTCTAAACTCTTAAAGGATATGTGAAAGTGTGAAACCTGTATCTGACTTTTCTTACCTTCCTAGAATGAACTACCTTAGATAAGGTTCACTTCAGTAAAAACCTTGTACAATAAGAAACCTAAAGAAACTGTCTCAGTGCACAAACATGTCTTTTACTCAAGAGTGCATGCATGTGATAATGTGATTGTACCAAACAAATATTCGTCACCCCAGCAGATGAACCCCACTTATCATCGTGCGATCATACTACAACAATCGACCGTGAGAAAAATCCGTCATATAGTGTAGTCGGCTTTTAAGACAAATACGCCATTTTGTCCGAAAACGGACACTTTGTTTTCAAGCATGGTGTTGTCTAAACTTATATGATTTTTGGAATGTAACAAGCAATCAACCACAATGCATTGTGTACAGAGTTTCTTCCATTCGTTCCAAGCTCACTAAATTGGAACTATTTGAACATGTTCTGAATAGGGTAGACTAAATTCATATCCCTCCTGTCTTTTTCGTATTCAGATCCGGAACTGCTAATGAGTGAAAATAGTGATACAAACTAATCGATATATATTGACACAATAATCTATATAAATATTAAAATTATTCAAATGGAAGCCACTCAATATTTGTCATCATTTTACATTGTTCTAAAATTGTAGATTTTGGTCGTGCATTGTCGTGAGATAAATCGCAATGTGTCTTCATTAGGTTCAGTAAAGTGAGCTTCAATCAACATATCGACACAATGTGAGATTGGGACTTACTTGTTCTTTGTTGGATGTCTTATGAATGTTTTTAACTATTTTTTCACGGACGCTTAAATTGAATTTCTTATGTATGAAGTCGTGTTATTGTTTCTAATAGCACCTTTTTTAAAGTCCTATTATTTTAACACCAACTGAAAATCGAACATGTCACACGTGGTTGTAAACACTTCCGTAATCACTATGATTGCTCCTATTGAACATCTAATAATCAAGAAGAACATTTACATTTACAAGAGTGACATTATTTGTAGCATTAGTTTTGGTTAATATTATTTTTGTGAACAAAATCTATACAATATAAAGCAGGAAGGTGTGAATTGATGGTTTCGTTTGAAGCCACAATTCACCTTCTCAAATACCCATATTCAACTTTATATTTACATATTTGATATATTAATTACACACTTTCTATAAGTTGTATTATAAAATTAAAATAAAATCATATGCACATATTTATGTGCACAAACCTACTAGCTAGTTTTTTTATGATTAATCTATCCTATATATAAAACAGGAAGTGGTGAATTGAAGCTTTCTTTGAAGTCACAGTTCACCTTCCTAAAATACCCCTGCTCAAACATATTTGATATATTAATTACACTCTTCCTATAAATATATTATAAAATAAAATAAAACACGCACATAGTTATATGCACAAAACTACTCGTTTTCTTATGATTAATTAAGAAATGAACAAGTAAAAATTGAAGATTTTTTGGATTGACTAATTTCAACCTAAGTAAAATGTTTGGTTGATTGATATATGGTTATATCTATTAAACCCAATTGTCAATTTTTATGTGTTAATCAATGAGAACCGTTGGTCTATTTTGTATGAGGTGTTGTTTTAATGTTTAAGTAAATTGGATTTTAAATTGACCTATGATTTTATCCATCCATCCATTAAAAAATGTTCATGGATATAATTATCCATTTATATAAATGGATTGTCGATTAATAGATTCAAACAAATCGATAATGAATGAATATATGGTGTGAATGATTTTGCCAAATCTATCCTGTAGTTTTGATATTCAATAAATCAAGACGACCACATAATTTGATTATTTAAAGTGTTGTTGGCAGCTTTTGATTCCAATCCTATTCTCATTTAACTTGAAACCTAATGTGTAAAACTCATGAAATGATAAGAAATGTTTAGGAGATGCTAACCAAGAATTCAATCTAAAATCTAAGTAAAATAAATTGCAAGTGTAATTTAATAACATGTGTACATGTGCTCACTACCCACCTTAATCCCTTTCATTATCGCTAATCACATATTTAGTTTAAGTTAAATCCATCCACTAATCCAACCCCATTTCAAACATTTTACTATAAAAACAATTACACAAATCCATCATCAACTCGAAACTGACCAGTCGCCAATCGCCTAGTAGCATCAGACAGCGACGATCGACGAACAGCAACATCTCACTTTCTTAACCCAAATCCAATAATCCTCACTTCTCCATAATTCAAACACCACAAAAACTCCAACGGTCGTTAATCACCACAGAGTCACAAGAGATTCCGCGGATGGTGAGATTCGATTTCTGAGCTGGATCTCCGATTTCATCTGTTTTACTGTTTCATTGCTGAATTGGGTGTTTAAATTTCGGGTTAAAATTTGACCTTGGCGTTAGAGTTTGAGTAAAGGTTGGATTTTTTAGTTTTTCAGGTGACGGAGATTCAGACATTTCAGAGCAGTTCAGGGGGTTTTGGTGAAATGGGGAGTCAGAGAATTTCTGTGTTGTCTGATACAGCTAATGGGTTTGGGTTTAGCAAGGAGAAGAGTGATAGCTTTGTGGTGGATATTGAGGGGTTTAACCATTTAGCAGACAAAGATTCAAGTCCTAACTCGAGGATTACGGTAAGGATTTTGTATTTCTGAATCTATCAATTGATTAAATATTGGTATGTGATTTTTAAAGACTTCTATTGAATTTTAGTACAAGACTCATAAGTATGCACAGCACTACTGAACTAGACTGTTATTTGGTAATCAATGCTGATGGAATGCGTGAGGGATTTGGTAACAAAAGTTTCTTTCATGTCTAAAACAATCAATTTTGGAGTTCGGATGTTGGAGTTATTAAATGGGAATGAGTTTCTTGTCATCATAGACAACTTTAACTTTGATCGGTTTTTAAAAGCGAAGCTTTTTGTACTTGTCTGCCTTTTCTTTTCTTTACGTTTTATACTAAGTTAGATTATTACTACTTTTGAAAAGCTAGGGTTTTATACTTATTCTGATGATTAACTTACTGAGTAGCTTGCAGCGATTAGCGACTTATTAGAATTTTTTGATGAAAATTTGCAGAGGAACTTGTCGAGAAAAGGGTCTTTGAGGGGAGCTGGCGAGAAGAGGACGTGCTCTAGCCCTACTTCTAATGACAGGGATGGGAGTCTTGTTTCATTAGCCTCCTTTTCTCCAAAAGGTTAGTCATTTTTCAATTATATGAATCCGAATCCGAATCCAAATCTCATTTTGTTTTTGGCCTTTATAATTGAAATTTAATGGTCCTTGTTTCCATGATGGGGATGCTTATAATAATGTTGTCTTGGTACAAACTAATCTTAGCCAAGTATCAAGTTGAGTCATGAGATGTCCAGTTATGTCCATTTCAGTGTTAGTCCTCGAATTGAAATTAGGTATATTGTCTGGTTTGTATTGTATACTAAGTATACATAGTCTACGAGAACTTGGGGACCATTTTTCCGTAGAAACCCTTAAAAATACTAGTCACACTAACAAACGTTTGATATTCAATCATCTACCAATCATACCTCCCCAATGCCAATAAGTAATAAGTTTATGTAAGTTCCTGTACCTTCGTGTTTACAAGTAATATGGGAATGCCCCTTTTGTTTATACGAGTATATAAGTATATGATTCACCAGAACTAACTGCTCCCTGATTCACGCCGTGGTGGTTGGTAATCTAATGCTATGCTGCTTGTCTCTTGTTTTTGTGTCTTTCCTAGATAGTTTTTTCTTGACGAAGAATATCAGGTAAACTCAGAAAAAGAGAGTTCAGAGCATTATATTAAGTTCAAAGTCACATTGAGACAATGGAATCAGTTTTTAGTTACTGTCACATGGAGATTATAAAGTAGTGACATTGTGTATTCTGATGCGTAGGGAACCCTTATATTAATTTGCCTACCTATTAACTTTTTCGAGCCTCTGAGACTTGTCGTCCTTGAATATTGGAAACTCATACGCATGGATTAAATACTCAATATCGTAGATGCTATAAAATAGGTACATTACAATAAGAACTTGTACTTGCTGAATATTAAGATTCAAACCACCAGCAATGGCAGGTGGGTCATCTTCTTGGTGTGTTCAAAATCGTATAAAAAGTATTTGCAATGGGTCCAAGCGTTAATATATCTGGTAGTCTTGGCAGAGACGAGTGGCCAACTATCAAGTACAAAAAGAATACTTTGAAGTCCCGTCTTCCACGAGAGTTAGGCCTCACGTGGTTTTTTGCCTTTTTCGTGCCCCTTTTTGTTAGTGTTGTTGATTAGATCTATCCTGAGTGTGCACTCATGCTCGAAAACTTTGATGACT